>VMDR010018109.1:0-19472 GCA_007922815.1 Macrotus californicus | reverse complement strand
CACACACCATGACCCCCATGTAATATCTGAGAAGTCACTTGTGTTGTCATTATACACTTTGACATCTTGCAAAAAAAATGCATAATCTAAATCTAAATTTGATTGCGAGGAAACATCATATAAACCCTAATTTAGGTACATTCTAAAAAGTAAATGGTCTGTCTGTATCCTTCAAAAATATTAATGTCGTGAAATATAAAGAATGGCCAAAGAAATGTTTCAGATGAAAGAAGACTGAAGAGATATGCAACCAAATGAAATTAATGACACTGTATTAGAGCCTGGATCAAAGAAAAATTTGCTATTGAAAGGATTTATTAGAGAAATTGGTGAAATTTAAATATAGTTAATATATTGGAAGATAACATTGCATCAATGTTAAGCTTTGTGATTTGATAATTTACTGGGATAAAGGGCATGGTGTGTGCAACTTTTTCTCAAGTAGTTCAGGGGAGAGAGAGGTAGAAAAGGAGGGGGGAAGTTAACAAATGTAAAATCGAGAATCTGGGTGACTATGAAAGTTCTTTGTTTTTACAATAATTGTGTAAGTTTGATAATATTTCTACATAAACATTTTTAAAAAGTAGAGAAGCATTTTCTTTTCAAAGAGGATTTCTTTCTGCTGAAGAAACGAGAACTGAATTATGCATTTGGGCTGTGTTTCTATAACGGATAACTTAGCAGCTCTCAATGGTGAATAAGAGTAATAGGCTTAGATAATGTCTTATTTCTTTACAAAGAATGTAAAATGCTAATCATTTTTGATGGTCCACTTCGGTCAGACAGCATAGCTCATGCATGTGTAAATATGAGATGTTAGTTTTTAGCATAAAAATACAACATAAGATATATCACACAGGGCTTAGGCCTAGGTTAGACATCATTTTGTTTAATATGCTTACCTGGACATAAAGATTTTGTTTGAAAACCTAATTTGGGATATTTTGTTAGTTTCTCTCTTTAAAAATGGTTACATGGAATTGTTGAAAATATTATAAAGGTTATTTAAAAGATAAAAAATTTAACAAATGCTTACAATAGAATGAAATAATTGTGTTTACTAAATCATTAAATTATGCACAGCTATAGAAAAAACAAACTCTAATATTTGGAAATAATGCGATTGCAGTTCTGTATTCTCTCAGTGTTTCTTATCACCATTTCCACGGGAAGCAGCAGACATGGCTAGGAAAACGTCTCTGCCCTCGTTCAGGTCCGGCCACTTATTTTTTTCTGTTATCACCTGGTGTCTCATTGGTCCATGTCCCACGTTGATGCATTCCATCTTACAGTGGCCCATATTGGTGTGGTCACTTATTTGTGTCTGGGCTGATAGATGAATTATGGAAAATTCTTATTCTATCTGCCACAACAAAGTTCAGCATTTGAATTACAAACTCCTATGTACTCATTTTGATGGCTGTAGCTATTTGCTTTCTATCCCCTACTGTCTGGATTCAAGTTAACGCTGGAAATATGACTAGCCTCCTGTTTGGTACTTGTTCAGTTTATTCTACAGCTTCCCAGAAATAAATATCTCTCTTTTGCAGCAGCAATGGAGAAGTTTTGAAGATTCTTTTGGACTGTAGGGGTGGGAAATAGAACAAAGTTCAGGCTGAGCACTACTTAAAAAAAAGGCTCTCCCACTACTCAGAAGTCATTTACTTTATTGTTACTTCCTGTGCTTTGCTATCAGCAACCCCCCATGACATCAGCAGCCCTTGCTGAAAAGCTGTTCACTGGCTGCCTTGACAGACTTTTGCTGTTTAACTATTTCATGCCCACTTAAATATGTCATATGTATGCCTTCTACTCATTTCAGTGGTTTTTTTCTATGACATAGGTCCTAGATCCAACAATTTTTAAAGGCATGCCTGTTTTTTAAAACTGGCAGGTTTAGAACTGAACTGTAGGGAAAAAAGTTGCAAATGCACAGAATCCATGGGACGCCTCTGAAATTCTTTACTGTCAAATTTCTACCATAACATAGACACAGCTGGATAGTAGAATGACAGTGGGGATTCGGGGGTTGGGAAGGGGAAATGTGGGTTTTTTTGCCTGTATATAAACATCTCGAGCCTGCCCTGTTCCGGAAAACTAAAGGTTGTACAACTCGCCAAACCTCCACAAGAGAGTGATTTCTGCCATATTGGAGTTAGCTTGGTACCAGATCAGTCAGAACACAGCCGCTAGCAGAAACTGTCACAAATATGGGGGCAGCAACACAGTAAGATCTTCCTTCAGCAGCAGCAGCAGCAGCAGCAGCTTCAGCAGCAGAGGCAGTTCCTTGGGGTCTCTATAAACATAGCCTCCTATCAGGTTGGCTTGCAGATTGCCACAGTGTTTACAGATTGTCCTGAAAATTAGATGTCTTGTGAGGGGATCCTGGGGTGCAGTTCTCAAAATGAATTCAGTATGAAAAATTAAAGTGATATGGGATCTTAGTACAAGTCAAAAACCTATGCAGAATTATAGATGAAAGGAAGTTAGTACTGTAAATTATGTTATCATGGATGGGGAACATTTATATCAATCACTAGGGCTGGAGGATGAATTTATATAGAGGTAATTGATGAGTCACATTAAAAAAAAAAAGCTAATGTAGATAATAGGTGAGTAGAGAAAAAAAAAAAAAAAACCTGGTGTTTGGGCCTGAAGCTGTTCTCTGGGTCACGGTAGCTAACAGTCAGGAAATTATTTTTAACTGCATGTGTAAGAAAATGCTGAGTACCTTTTCCTCTGGACATCCCTGAACATCCTAAGTCATTACAGGTGCTAAAGCCATGTAAGGATTTTAAACCACTACTTATAGATTCCAGAAGAGAAGGCCTGTGTGGTCTGTTTTACTACAAGCACAATAAAGATTAGTGGCCCCTGTTTATTCATTACTAATGTGGTGGCAGAGATGTATCTTAATTCTTCGTGTGCTTTAAATGCTGCTGCTATTATTTGCTGGGAAGTTTTCCCTTTTTTTCCTATTAAGTCTTGATTCCAGGAGTTGTGTTTATTTGGCACTAAGTTAAAAGAAGAGGATGTTGTTAAAAGAAGGGACCACTTTACTGTTTCTATTAACACAGCCTCGCAGTGCCTACTGCTACTAAAATCCAATTGATTCACTCTCTGAAGTCTGTCATCAAAGGGTAATTTGGAAACTACTAGAATTCACAGATATAGTTTTTTTAATCTAAAAATGTGTCATGATAAACAATTGAATTTGTACACATTATTTTCTTTCTCTAGATTTTGGTAATATACTATTAACTATATCATATTTTAATTTTATTATTTTTCTATGGTATTCATAGATTACTTTAGAGTTTGTGTCCTAGAGGTACAAATGCATTAAAAATAGCAAAACTATTGATAAGCTGTTCTGTCTATGCTGACATGTATGCATAAGGTCTTTTCAAAACTGAAGCAGATGATGAGTAATGTCTGTAGTATCAGAAGATTCAAGTACGGAGTGCAAAACAAAAATTTAAAGAAATCCAAAGAAAGATTAAATAGTACATTCTCCTTCTAAAGAATGATAATTTAATTGCTGAGATTTCATGTTTTCCCCAGAGAACTTAAGTGACTAATAAGGTTAAGTTCATTTGAAGTACTTTGAACTTCATATTTTATAGGCACAATTGAGTGAACATTCCTTGTTGTGGACTGAATGTTTGTGTCCCTGAAAATTTGTATTTTGAAACTTTACTCCCTTATAATAGTAGGAGGTGGGCTCTTTGGGAGGTCATTAGGATTTGATGAGTTTGTGTGGTTGGAACCCTTATGAATGAGATAGATGCCTTTATAAGAATCATGAGAGAGCTTGCTTCCCTTCTCTGCTCTTGGCCATGTGGGGGTACAGAGACAAATCAGCAGTCTGCAGCTTGGAAGAGAACCTCCTCAGTACTCAACCAGCCTTCAGAACTGTGAGAAATAAATTTCTGTTGTTAATAAGTCACACAATCCAGGATATTTTTGTCATAGCAGACTGAACTAAGATATTTCCTGAGGTAACCCCCTTTACTTTTAAACATGGAGTCCAACTTGAGGTTTCCATCTAGTTTGGGCAAATTTACATCTAGGACATTGTTTCCCACCAGCACTTTCTTAACTGCTCATTTAAGGGGCTCAGAAAGACGCCCTCTGGTACTGGCCTATTTCATCTCATCATGTCTGAAGAACACTGCAATTTAAAGCCAGTGTGATTTTTGAGGGTAACTGAGTCAGGTGAATACTGTGGTTTGTTGACTGCTCCTCTTGTCACAGGAGCTCTGGAGGGAGGGAACGGTGGCCACTCAGGGTGCTCTGGGAACCACCAAATAGAGAACCATTTTATGACTATCCAGGTAAGAGACTATTTTTTTATATTTTTTAAAATATATTTTATTGATTACGCTGTTACAGTTGTCCCATCTCCTCCCCACCCCCCGCCCTGCACACCCCTTCCTGCCACACTCCCCCTCCTTAGTTCATGTCCATGGGTCATATATATGAGTTCTTTGGCTTCTACATTTCCTATACTATTCTTAACCTCCCCCTGTCTATCTTCTACCTACCATTTACTCTACTTATTCCTTGTGCCTTTTCCACCCTCTCTCCCCACCCACCCCCCTGATGATAACCCTCCATGTAATCTCCATTTCTGTGATTCTGTTCCTGTTCTAGTTGTTTGCTTAGTTTGTTTTTGTTTCTGTTTTAGGTTCAGTTGTTAATAGCTGTGAGTTTGTTGTCATTTTACTGTTCATATTTTTTATCTTCTTTTTCTTAGATAAGTCCCTTTAACATTTCATATAATAAGGGCTTTCTGATGATGAACTCCTTGAACTTGACCTTATCTGGGAAGCACTTTATCTGCCCTTCCATTCTAAATGAAAGCTTGGCTGGATAGAGTCATCTTGGATGTAGGTCCTTGCCTTTCACAACTTGGAATACTTCTTGCCAGCCCCTTCTTGCCTGTAAGGTTTCTTTTGAGAAATCAGCTGACAGTATGATGGGCACTCCTTTGTAGGTTACTGTCTCCTTTTCTCTTGCTGCTTTTAAGATTTTCTCTTTATCTTTCATCTTAGGAAATGTAATTATGATGTGCCTTTGTGTGCTCCTCCTTGGGTCTAACTTCTTTGGGACTCTCTGAGCTTCCTGGACTCCCTGGAAGTCTATTTCCTTTGCCAAAGTAGGGAAGTTCTCCTTCATTATTTGTTCAAATAAGTTTTCAATTCCTTTCTGTTCCTCTTCTCCTGCTGGCACCCCTATAATTCGGATATTGGAACGTTTAAAGACATCCTGGAGGTTCCTAAGCTTTTCCTCATTTTTTTGAATTATTGTTTCTTCATTGTGTTGTGCTTTAATGTTTCTTTCTTTCTTCTGGTCTACACCATTGATTTGAGTCCCATTTTTCTTCCCCTCACTGTTGGTTCCCTGTACATTTTTCTTCATTTCCTTTATCGTATTCATTTGTTCATCTAATTTGTGACCAAATTCAACCAAGTCTGTGAGCATCCTGATTACCGGTGTTTTGAACTGTGCGTCTGATAGATTCGCTATCTCTTCGTCGCTTAGTTGTATTTTTCTGGAGCTTTGATCTGTTCTTTCATTTGTGCCATTTTTGTTGTCTTGGTGCGCCTGTTATGTAGTAAGGGGCGGAGCCTTAGGTGTTCACCAGGATGGGGCAGCCACTAGTGCTGCGTAGTGATGCTGTTTGTGGGGAGGGGACCGAGCGGGAACACTGGCGGTTGATCCGCTCTCTGCCAGCCCTCAGTGACCCTCCAAGCCACCCACAGTCAAATTGGGCCCCTCTGGTGCTGGTTCCGGTGCCGATTCCCGGTGGGAGGGCTGTGCACGCTCCAGGACCCTGTGGGTCTCTCCAACGAGCTCTCCTGTGAGGCTGGGAGTTTCTCCTGCTGCCGCCACCTCAACCCCCACAGGAGTTTTCAATCAGCGGCTTTGAGGCTTTTTTTCCCGAGCTGGAATTCTGGGTTGCAGGGTTTGTCTTGCTCCCCAGTTGTTCCTCCTGGTTTATCCTCACGAGGGAGTGGGACGCCCAGTCCACAGCCGCCACTTCTCCCGGCCAGCCACGCCTTTCCTGGATCCACCAGCCACTGCCCCGCCACGCAAGTCCTCTCCGCCCCTCCTACCGGTCTGGATGTATGTTTCTTAATTTCTTGGTTGTCGGACTTCCATACGGTTCGATTTTCTGTCAGTTCTGGTTGTTTTTTGTTTTAAAATTTGTTGTTGTCCTTCTTTTGGTTGTGCGAGGAGGCACAGTGTGTCTACCTATGCCTCCATCTTGGCCGGAAGTCGAGACTATTTTTGACTTAAGTTTAGGTGCACCCTACATTACTTTGTCTGCTCTTTCCTTTACAAAGACTTTTAATGGTGGTACAAAATGGTATAACTTGTTTTTCTGAGGAAAGAAGTTTTTCTTTCATTTAGCTATATATTGTACATTATGGTTTTGCTCCTGGTGCATCTGAAATGGGCTCCTCAAATCGGGATCCTCTGAAGCTTGATGTAGGAGCTGCTGAACTCATGGGTACTCCAAAGAGTTTCGTAGCCCTGTGTTTGCCCCTTCCTGTCTCTTCTGATGTTCAAACATCCAAGGGATGTTCAAACGTTCTTGAATGTATGACTTTATTTATTTTTGCACACCAAAAAAACCTTGTATAGGAATTCAATTTATTGTACCAAAAAAGAATGCCTAGTACAGGTCAAGCCTTGTGCATGAAAAGGAGAAAATGGCAAAAGAGGAGAACTTCTACATCCATGAGATAATCAGAGAGCAATAAGAAACAATGAAAAGTAGATACTGTTATGGTCCAGTATGTAATTTTACTTCTATAATATAAGAACTTTGGAGAAAGTATAGATTAAGCCTGTGATTATGATGTCAGTATTTTCTTAACAAGAAAATGGGACCAGAACCTCGCTGGCAGTGACAACCTCCCCACAAGAACATGTGTCTCAGAAGAGATCTCCTTTATCCCTTTCCAGAAGAAAAGAGGAAATACAGGGAGTGCCTGGTGCAGCGCCCCAATTACTTCTTCATGGATGTGAAATGCCCAGGATGCAATAAAATCCTCAATGCCGGTAGCCATGCATAAAGGGCAGTTTTGTGTGTTAGCTGCTCCACTGTCCTCTCCCAGCCTACAAGAGGGAAACCAAGGCTTACAGAGGATGCTCCTACAGAAGGTAACAGCACTAAAAGCCTCCTGAATGAAGATGCGTGGAAGACCATTGTAATAAACACACTTAGGATAAAAAAGAAAATGGAACCATAACATTTACATTTTAGTGACATTACATTTGTTTAAATAGATATCTGGAAGAGCAATGATATGTGATGACTGAGTATATAATTAAACTCTTGAGAAACACAAAATACTCTGTTAAATTTTAAGCTATGAAAATAATGAAAGAGCATGCTGGAGATTATTTTTATCATTATGAGAATAAACTTAGATCAGTGGTCAGGATACTAGGGCACCAGTGCTGGCTCTGTGACCTTGTACAGCTCTCCTTACCTCCTTGGTCCTCAGTTTCTTCACCTGTGAAATGAGAGAGCTAGGGTAGACCAGTTGGACTTTATGGACCCTATCATCTCTGTGACTCCATGTTTTACAAAGGCATTTTAAGAAAGAACCATCTAACCTTATTTATGTTATTTTTTAAATTCTCCTATTGGGTGTGTACACAGATGACAGCTAGCTGCTCTGTTCAATCAACTGTTTTTTTATTGTTGTTCAAGTAAGTGGTCTCCTTATTCATCCCACCATGGCACCCCACCCCACCCCACCCATCCTCGCCTCCCATCCTCAAATATTCAGTCAACTTATTAATTAAAATATTACTGAGTTTGTTCAGAATATTTGCAGATATGCTCATTGGCAGCTGTTCCATTCTTCTCAGGGGGTGATTCCAAGTGAAATGTTTGGAATCAGGTTTCAAATACTTCTTTCTTATTCCTGCCTGGGGGATTTATGTAAAAGAATGAGAAAAAACTACCCTATGTCAGAAGATTCTCTGGTCTGATCCACTTCTTCTAGGACTTTATGAGCAGGGGAGAGAGGGGAAGGTATAGAAGATTTTCATTTTCTACGAGAATGTCAGAGCTTGGAACAATAATGGAGTCTGGAATTGCTCTTCATAAAAGTGTATGAAATTATCAGCAAAATGGAAGAGAAATGTAGCAGGTGAAATTAGAGATATAAAAAATAATTTTCCTATTACAAAGTAGTTTTCTTTCTCTACATGGCATGCAAGGCTAATCCACCCTAATATCCATGCTGGGTATTTATCGGGTAATTTATTTCTTTGCAAATAACTTCATACTCTATTATTATTGTGGTAAATTTTCCTCTACCTGGAGCTCTTCCCAGTGATGTAACACTGAAAACAGTAGCTTCTGTTAATGATGCAGGTGACTGTGCACACAGTTTAGAACTCCAGGCCATGCATAAGGCACTCCATGAAACACAACATCCAAAAGGCTAAAAAAATCATGAACTTCAAAAGTCTTGACTAAGTTTGCAAGAGAAATGGGGATAAGGCCATTCAAGTAATCCAGGGCAAGCCAATCACAATGTCTGTGAGGAACTGGCATTCATGTAACCATAAGAATGTAAATTGAATAATAATTTTGTAGACTTTAAAGCCACAGAAGATGCCTAGGGTCTGTATTAAATTCAGGAAAAGAAGATACTGTGGCCAATCAAAATGTATGTTATGGCACCAGTTACATGTGTGCCCAATCCAGGCGAAAAAAAGCCATGCATATCCTGCCCCCAACCCCATTGGTCCTGAGCTGTTGGTGTTTGTTGCTGCGTGCTTCCAGGTGAGCCCAAGCTTGGAGTGGCAACCAGAGCACCCCTTGTGGTTTAGCAGGAGGCAACTTTTCTTGCTGCTTAGGGAACATCTGGAGGAAAGAAAATGTTCTGGAAAGGCATAAGAAGTATCTAGTACCTTGAAGGACCTAGTTTCTGTGGAGCCCTATCTGGTTTGGTGAGAAACTGGAAACTTTTGACTTCACTCTATGTTAAGTTTACTGTCTCCTTAGCTCAAACCTGTGACAAAATTTGGATGGAAATTATCTATTTGGGTATTTTCAGCTCAGGGAGCCAGAGCTGAGGAAAGAGGGCGAGACTGATATAGAGAATGGGGAGAGCGAATTCAAGGATGCAATAGGATGCATTATTGTTTGGTCACCCTGGGGGTGACTGGGGCTTGATTCTGCTGGGGCTTTTCAGAAGCCTTAGGAAATGTTATCTTTTTCATTTTCCACCAGGCTTAGGGAGATTAAACATATCTCCTTAGGTCACAGGGCTAGTAGAGGAAGAGGATGGATTTTAATCCAGGCTAGTGTGATTTCCAAGGCCTTCCAATTAACTACCAGGCTATAATACTTGTTTGTAATTGCATAGTTTCCTTAAGATAATCTCATGCCTATGCAAAACCCACCAATGTACAAGATAGTTAGAAAGTAGGTAAGAGCAAAACTGTCACACATTCTTAGTTCTCAGCCATAGATTTGATCTCCAATGGAGTCTTTTGTATAGTGTTGTGTTACTACGTCTATTCAATCCTATCCATCATTAGACTGTTACTAGAATTGAAGATAACGAGATTTTCCTGCCAGGGGTAGTTCCCATATTAGTAACATCAAATGTAACAGTTGAGGTCTCTCAAAGGAAAGCACTACTTGTCATATGCATTGTTGTTGTTTTTCATGAAAACAATGAGGGAATCGAATGCCTAGGGATGACTTAATAGCAGATGAGATGTTATACACCTTGGATAATTTTTCTGTAATAAGAATGAATGCAACCGTCAAACTAACATTTTGTTTAATCACAACATTGTTGATATTTTTGAGCTTGTCTGAGTGTGTCTGTGGCTTCATTGTGTATGTCGTAGGCAAGCTTAATCATATGTGGATCGTGTTTTTTGATATTACTGGGGAAGTTGTTTATCTTTCTGTACAGCTGCTTAGGACCCACCTAACCAAAATTACAAAGGAGCAATGCTTGTCTTTAACGTCTTAAAGTTCTTTTTGGTACTGGTTTTCCCTTTCTCCACACTCTCAAATGCCAAGTACCTCTATTCAATTGGAAAGGCTTTGTTGTTCCTCCCACATATGGTTCAGTACGAACTTAAATCAGTGTACTGGTGTTTATTACCCTTTGTCCCTCTTCGTCTCACTCCTTCTGCTCCAACAACCCGGAATTATCTGCAGTAACATAAACCATGCTGGCTCTGCTCTACGTAGGACCCGCTGCCCCCCCCCCCTCGCGCCCTCCATTTGTAAGGGCTTCCTCCCTTTCCTTTGCTTGGCTATCTTCTCTTCTTTTGAGTCTCAGCTCAGGGATAACTGCTTCAGGAAGTCGCCCTTGACACTCCTGTACTTTGCAGGTTAGGAGGCTCTTTTCTGGTCCTATAATGTTCTGTATAGACCTCTGTTATTATACTTGTCATATTGTTTCATAGTTGTTGTTTCTATTACACAGAGATCTTCTTGAGGGCAACAACTGTGTTTTATTCACATTTGTCTACTCAGCAGCCAGTAAATAGTAGACATTTCACATATATGTTTGTTAAATTGAATTTGAAGTAAATTTAACATTTGGGGGCAGGAATTTTTCTCTAGCTCTTAAAATAATGTAATAAAAAGACCATAACATCTTGCACTCAGGGTTTATAACTTGGTAAAAAGATAAGCTTGATCTACATAGTTTCATTTGATTAAAATAATTTTACATAATAGTTTATAGGTGGGAGGGCGTGATGAGGTTGGAGTAGCAAATGTGTTTCTGAATTTTAACTGACACTAGAAACCAATTTTCAAATCAAAAGCATATCTTTTGGTTTTAGTGATGTTGTGTGCCAGTTTTGAATCATTGCGTAGCTAACTGGAAGCTTTAGAATATTTAAAAAATATTTAGAATATTTAAAAAATATTTTAGAATATTTTTTTAAAAAAATCTAGATGGTAGCATGTCCAGCAAGTTATAACCTTGAAATTCTATACTCACTGCTTCTGTTTCTGGTTCTTGCAATGTCTTCACATATGGGACAATTACCATATATATGTAATCGTTTATACTTGAGTGTTCGAATCCAGTGCTTAGGCAACCTACATAATTCTAAATTTTAAAGACTGCATAAATACATGCTCATGGATATTAAGGGAATTTTCAATTCCCATTTCATACATAATCATGTCATGCACTCTAAAGGCACAGTGTTGGGGGAAAAGCACAAATCAAAGTCATTTATATCTAGTACCATTAGTGAGAAAAGTTTAATATTAAAATGGTAAACATCAATTATTGCTATCACTATGACAGCTTGGTAGAATGATCTAAAAAACTGAGTACTTAGATAAAATACATGTTTTGTTGCAATTTAATTGTTTGGAACTCCTTTGACATAAATATGTAGATATACCTATGGTTCATTGTTTACTTATACTGCACTGTTTCAGAAGTATTTTTATCATTTTGTTCTCCACTATTATCCTAACCAGTCTACATTTAAAACCTACTCGACGAATTCATTTCAAAATTTTTCTTTGTGTAAGGTTTGTGATTTATAATGGCTTACTCTTATAATTTTTTTCTGTTACTCAGCATTTGTTTATCCAATATATCCTACATATTTTTTCATGCACATAGTATTTTGTCACAGTTTTAATGTCTTAGACATGGTGGGAGTTTCAAAAAGACAAGATCATTCTCTCCACTGACTGTGTATGTCGGTCAGGGTTCACCTGTTACCAGACCGTGTCTATGCTGGGGAAGTGGCCCTGCCCTGGCTGGGTCCAGACCTCTATGCTCTTGACTCAGGCAGGAAAGAATTCAAGAATGAGTCCCAGTGAGAGTGAGTGAAGCAAAAGCAAGTTTTATTTAGGTAGAGATGAAGAGGCTAGGGATCAGATTCTTAGAGACAGGATCAGTGGTTGATCCGCCCACTGCTCGCCCCCATTGCAAGTCTCACAAGGTGCTGCTGTTAAAGAGGTGAAAATACACGTCTGAGCAGATGTGAGCAAATTCACGAGTGAGTTGCACACTGGGTCAGTCAGTTTGGGAATTTTCAAGTTGTGTATTTCCAAGGGTGGGCTGTGTCTGAACTTGGGGGTGCCAGATTCTGACTCTGCCTTCTGCCCAGGATCTTGTTCCAAATATGGTCATAACAGAAGTGTCATAATATGTGTTCCCCTTGGTCCCCCTTCTATTGTGGTGTCAGTTTTTACTATAATGATGGTATAATGTGCTTTAGGGCCTTTTCTGGTCAATTCTTTCTCCATCTTGAGTTGATCTAGTTTTAGCCAGTTCTTGCTGTTATTGACTTCTGTGACCACTGCAGGAATTTCCTGTCAAGAGCTGTTTTCCCTTTGATCTTGTGTGGAGGTGGGGGTTCTGGAGGGAGGACCTACCAGCTTATCAGCCTGTGAAGTCTGCTCCTTCTTCCTAATTCCATTGTCTGGCATTTTCCCTAACTGCTTTCTATCATGTCTCACAAACAGAGAAGTAGAATCAGTAGGACAGCTATGTGTGTGTGTATATGTATGTGTGTGTAGAACAAAGAACTGTTACACAAGTGTGAGGTTTGCTTTAAGTTCAAAATCTTCAGAGGAGACAGTCAGGAAAAGCCAGTCATGGGCAGGTGGAGCTCTTGGGCACAGGCCAAAGCAGCTGTCTGCAGAAGGAGTATTTCTCTCTCTCTCTCTCTCTCTCTCTGAACCTTCACTCTTTTTTTTAAGGCCTCCAACTGATTGACTCAGACCCACCTAGGTCATCCAGGGTACTTCTCTTTACTTAAACTTAACTGGCTAGGGATGCCAAATGCATCTGCAAAATTCTTTTATGGCAACATGTAGGTTAGTGTTTGACTGAATAACTGGGGACTGTAGCCTAGCAAGCTTGATACATCAAAAAGGCAGTCACACTACATTTACACTCTGCCTGGGGGGAGGGAGGAGAGGTGTGCACTAAAGAAGCAAATGAGCAAGAGAGTAATTCAAAACTAGCAGATGCTGTTGGAATCCAAAAGATTGGAAAGATTATTGCTTACTGCTGTTAATTTGGGGAGACTTCAGGACAGGTCTTGAGCTAGGTTTGAGTATGGTAGTTGATCTGGAAAGGAGGCTCTGGAAAATGTTCCAGATTGAGAAAGATAAGATAGGCAGATGGATAAAGGACAAGAGTAAGGGCCAAGAATTTGATGAGGCTTATTGGCAAAAGTTGCAAACTCAAAAGTCTGTATAAATAGAATTCTACACAGCAGAGAGAAAGAAGGAGATCCTACCCTTTGCAACAGCATGGATGGAACTAGAGAGCATTATGCTAAGTGAAATAAGCCAGACGGTGAGGGGCAAATACCATATGATCTCACCTTTAACTAAAACATAATCAACAAAAGAAAACAGCAAACAAAATACAACCAGAGACATTGAAATTAAGAACAATCTAATAATAGCCAGAGGGGCAAGGAGAGAGTACAGTGGGAGGAAGGGTTTTCAGGAACCACTGTAAAGGACACATGGACATAACCAAGGGGGAGGGTGGAAGCAAGGGAGGGAGGTGGGATTGGCTGGGGTAGGGTGGAAGTGGTGGGAAGAAAATGAAGACAACTGTAATTGAACAATAATAAAGTAATTAAAAATAAAAAAAAATCACCAGAAATAAGTCTGTATAAGCTAGGTAGGTAATGAATTAATGAAGTGGGCAGGCATTTAGGGATGTTAGGGAGTTAGGAGTGGTGACATTATGCTGACCTGTTGAAAATCATTCAAATTAAAACAGACAAAAATGCTGGGGACAGTGCTATAAAATGAAAGTTTGTGTCCTCTCCCCCAAATTTGTATGTTGAAACCTTATTCCCAATGTGATGGTATTTGGAGGTGGAGCTTGAGAGGTGATTAGGTCATGGGGGTGGAACCTTATAAATATCTTATTAAAGAGACCCTAGAGGGCTTCCTGTGACCGTCTGCCTTGTAAGGATATGAGGAGAAGAAGGACATCTATGAACCAGCTGCTGAATCTGCCAATGCCTTGATCTTGGACTTCCTCGCCTCCAGAATCATGACAAATAAATTCCTGTTGTTTAGAAGCCACCAAGTCTATGGCTGCAATATTGTGACTTATAAGAAATATATATTTGGTAGTTCAGATGACTAAAACATATTTCCCATATATATTTGGTTTTGTTTCACAGTTCCTGGCTTAAAACTCTTGGAATTTTCTGTGCCAAGAACTATAAAAGTATCTTTTGTTATGTTAATGAGGTGACTTTTAGAAAGCTCCTAGATAACCTAAGGATGGGTGCTAGTTGCTAGGGGAACCAACTGGTGATTAGAGGGCTGAAATTTTCAGTTCCATCCCCTGACCTCCAGCAAGGGAAGAGGGGCTGGAGCTTGAATTAGTTGTCAGTGGCCAATACTCCAGGGGTGTCCAATCAATGGTCCGTGGCTGCATGTGGCCCAGGATGGCTATGAATCTGGCCCAACACAAAATTTTAAATTTACTTAAAACATTATGAGATTTTTTTTTGTATTTAATGTGTTTCTGTAATTAATGTGTGGCCCAAGAAAACTCTTTTTCCAGTGTGGCCCAGAGATGCCAAAAGATTGTACACCCCTGATAGTCAATCATGCCTACCGAATGAAGCTCCACAAAAACCCAAAATGACAGGGCCCAGGGAGCTTCCAGATGTGATGGAGATGTGAGGAAGTGGTATGACTGAAAAGGGCCAGGAAGCTCTATACTCTTCCCATACAATCTGGCTGTTCCTGAGTTATATCCTTTTATAATAAATCTGTAATCTAGTAAGTAAAATGTTTCTCTGAGTTCTGTGAGTCACTCTAGCAAATAATTGAACCCAAGGAGGAGTAGGTTGTGGGAATCTCCAGTCTATACCCATTTGGCCAGAAACACAGGTAACACCAGCCTGTCCTTCTGACTGGCATCTGATGGGATGGGGGGGCTGGCAGTCTAGTGGGACTAAGTCTTAATCTGTGGAATCTGATACTTTCTGCAGGTAGATAATGTCAGAATGAGCTTGAGTTCAATTCTCAGATATCTTGCTGGCTTTTGCAAATTACTTGTTGGTATGGGGGAACACCTATCCCCCTCAATTGAAATTGGTCTCAGAATCTATTTAAAGATATTCTGTCCTAGCAGCCTGAGCTGATTAAGACAGGCATCAACCAGAGGCATCTACACAGAAAGTGTGACTTGGTATCTATATGACCTTGGGTAAATTATGTAATTTCTCTGTTCTACAGTTTTCTCACTTGTAAACTAGGAATAACAGTAGTATACACTTGATAGAGTAAAAGAAAAGTACATAAAAGTGATAAGAAAAGGACATAACACATAGTAATTATTTAGGATATATTAGTTGTTATTAGTCTTAATATAAATGTATATAGCCAACTAGTTTAGTAAGCCAGGTGGAGTTGATAGAGGTATGAATAGAAAATGTATTTCCCCCTCTAACATTGTTGTTTTCAAACATATTCTGAAAAAAATCTCCCTTCATTACATATTGTCCCTCTCTTGAGTAGATGCTATTTTTTTTCAGTCATTCATATGTATTAAAGCATCTAATTTTCAGAAATTTAAAAGTTAAGTCCAATCTAAAATATTAGTCTCTCATTCAATTCAAACATTTCCCTGCCTCCCAATTCAGGGCTGATCCATGAATCTGAAGACCAGAAATTGAGTTTCCTTGGATTATTGCCCCACCTATGATATTAATTTCTCTTCCTCCACTCATTAAGCTGCTGCTGACTTCTACAGAGCAGAGAAAAGGGATGATAGGAAAGGGGAAAATGCTTTTTCCATTCACTTTGTGCTATTTATAGATTATCTTGGCTGCTGTCTACCCTCTATCACTTCAGGAGTCTAATGCTGTTGCTCTCATATGGGGACCTGTGCGTTCTTTGAAGATTCCCCTGTGGCAGTATACTGTTGGTATTATTTCAAGACTAACCTCTTGTGAGACTTCTGGTCAAGATGGCGGAGTAGGTGAATCCTGTGTTTGCCTCCTTCCATGACCACATCAAAATTACAAGTAAATTATAGAACAGCCACCCTTGAGAACCACCTAATGACTAGCTGAATAGAAATCCTATAACTAAGGATGTAAAGAAGTAGCCATGTTGGGACCCAAAAGAAGCTGGTCCCACACTCACATGTCAGAGGTTCAGAATTAGGAGCGATATCTCAGCTGTGGAGGTTCCCCCCCAACGAGTAAGGGCTTCCTAGCCTGGGCAGCAGTGGCTGTGAAAATAGCAGCGACTCCATCCAGGTTAGATGAAGGGCTGCTGTAGACTCAGGCATCCTCTTAAAAGGCTCACTCACTCACTCACTCACTCACTCACAAACCAGTCAGAAATGAAGAATACAATAATTGAAATGGAGATATCCAGTCAAGATGGAGGTGTAGGTAAACATGGCTCGCCTCCTCTTAAAACCACATCAAAATTACAACTAAACTATTGAAAAAGCATTATTCAGGACCACCAGAAATTAAATGGAAGTCCAACAACTATAGAACTAAATAAATCACATCCATCCAGACTGGTGGGAGACATGGGAACATGGAGATAAGGAGACATGGAATGGGCTGGTGCTACACACACATGGTGGATAACAATTCGGTAGGGATATCTCAGAAGTGAGGAATTCCAGTGCCACACCAGAACTCACAGCTCAGGGTTCCAATGCCAGGAAGATAAGCCTTCATACTCCTGGCTGTAAAAACCAGTGGAGTTTGAGTCAGTGAAAGGAAGTACTGGATTCCTAAGAAGTGCCTCTTAAAGGCTCACACGTGGACTTACTCAGATTCACTTCCTCTGAGCTTCAGCACCAGGATGGAAGCTGGACAGGCATCAGAGACATGTAGAGGAACTGAAGTGTCCAGCATCAGGGTGAGAGCTGGAGGACAGTTTTCCTCCAGAGGAAAAGGTGGGCAGAGACCATTGTTCCTTTTCTGAGCCCTCCCTCCACAGAGCCACAGAGCCAGCAGCTGGTGGCCATATCTGAGATGCCATCAACCTGGCTCTCATGGTTTGCTCTGTCCTGGGGAATCCCTAAAGCTCTGCCCCACCCAACTTATGGCCCACCCAATTTGCTAACAGTGGTTTTTCCATATGAGTGGCTGGTCTTTAGGCTTCAGGCTCAGGCTTCATATCTTCCTAAATACTCTCAAACAGTCATCAATCAGCTGCAGTGAGCCCCCAGCTCCCATACCTCTGGCTAAGCAGCCTCAGGCCCGGTACTAGCAGCAGCCAACTTTGGATCACAGTTTGGCACTGCCTGGGAACCTCCAAGCTGAGCACAAGTAGTAGTCATCTGAAGCTTGCTTTGTAACTCATGCTGGGTGGCCTTGGGCAGAACAAAGGTGGTGCCTGACCCTGGAATGCACCACGTAGAAAACCTCAGAGCTTGCATATACAGTGGACAGCAACAGACCACATTGGAAACACTACTACCCTGCTCCTGCATACCTGCTTCTCCATGGAGAGAGAAGGTTGCTGGTCAGTGGTTATAGCCAGTATTGAAGCTGACTGGCCTGACTAAATTCCTGCTATTGACTTGCCAACAGCAATCAAGGCTCAACTATAAGAGAACGGTGTACTCAGCCCACAGAGAGGGTGCATCGAGAGTACTCAGCTTGGATGATACAGGAAGCTGTGCCACTGGACCCTACAGGAAACCTACTACATTAGGCGACACTACCAAGACAGGGAGTTATAGCAGCTCTACCTGACACATAGAAACAAACACAGTGAGGCTGCCAAAATGAGGAGACATACAACATTGCCCAAATGAAAGAACAGATCAAAACTCCAGAATAGAGCCAAATTAAATGGACATCAACAACCTATCTGATGCAGAGTTCAGAACACTGGTAATAAAGATACTCAATGAACTTAGGGAGGACCTCAACAGAATAAAAAATATCCTGTCAAAAACAAAGGATACATAATTGAAATAAAGAATAAACAGTAGAGTGGATGGAGCTGAGAATCAAATCACTGATTTGGAACATAAGGAAGCAATAAACAACCAATCAGAACAAGAAGAAGAAGAAAGAAACCAAAAAAAGAGGATAGTATAAGCAGCTTCTGGAACAACTCAAGAGGTCCAACATTCACATTATAGAGGTGCCAGAAGGAGAAGAGAAAGAGGAAGAAATTAGAAATCTATTTGAAAAAATAATGAAAGAAAACTTCCCTAATTTGTTGAAAGAAATAGACATGCAAGTCCAGGAGGCACAGAGAGTCCCAAACAAGATGGATGCAAAGAGGCCTATGCCAAGATACATCATAATTAAAATGCCAAAGGTTAAAGAGAAAGAGAGAATCTTAAAAGCAGCAAGAGAAAAGAAGTTAGTTACCTACAGGGGAGTTCCCATAAGACTGTCAGCTGATTTCTCAAAAGGAACTTTGCAGGCTAGAAGGGATTGGCAAAAAATTATTCAAAGTCATGAAGAGCAGGGACCTACAGCCAAGATTGGTCTATGCAGCAAAGCTATCATTTAGACTTGAAGGGCAGTATAAATAGCTTCTCAGACAAAAAACTAATGGGCTTCATCATCATCAAGCCATTATTATATGAAATGTTAAAGGGACTTGTTTAAGAAAAGGGAGATCAAAACTATGAACAGTAAAATGACAACAAACTCACAACTATCAACAATGGAATCTAAAAAAAACAACAACTCTGCTCCCTCTTCACCAGAGCCCAGGGTAAGTGCCTGCAAATGATGATTTATGCATTGGTCTTTTAAGTGGTTCTTTGCATCTCTAGTCATCTGGCTTTGCAGAGAGCAACCCTGCTGCTTTTTCACAGCTGGATGTTATCTTTGTACTTTTCCAGCTCTGGTGCTCTAGGCTAGGGAATCCCAGTGCAGGGTTCAGCTGCCCTGTGTGGGTGCCCAGCCAGCCCTCTTGTTTCTCCACTGTACTCCCTACCAGTCACATTGTGCTGAAGCTGATTCTTCTGTCTGTCCATGGTTATAAGGCTTCTCTCTCACTATTGTTCAGTTATTTGTTCTGGGTGATTTGTCCACAATTTAGGTGTAATTCCAGATTGGTCCTGGGAGGAGGTGAGTGTTACTTCTCCTTACTCCACCATCTTGGATCCAAGTGGCTTTTTATATTATTTAATATTTTTTGATCATTGAATTATTTTGCTTCTTTACACATTTATGAGCTTTGTTTTTTATGTCTCTACCATAGTGAAAACTGGCCTGCCTATTCCTGGCTGTGTCCTCACCAGTGGCCTTCAGTTTTGTAGAAGTCGTTCTTGAGCCTGACATCCTATGGCACATGGTCGTCTTGCTGCATTTCCACTTCAATTTCTGCAGCATGATACCATTGGTTCATATAAAAAGCTTGTTCACTGTATCATTTTATATGCTAGTTATGTACTTTTTTAGTGATTTGAAATATGTGGGAAAAACTAATAGTAAAATAATGA
>VMDR010018108.1:0-19479 GCA_007922815.1 Macrotus californicus | reverse complement strand
ACACACTGTTTCTCTCCCTTTCTCTTTCCCTTCCCCCCTCTCTAAAAATAAATTTAAATTTTTTTAAAAAAGAACTATTCCTAATAATTAAAGACTAATTATTAATAATATTCAGAGAAGGGAATTTATTGCTATTAAAATGCAAAAATTATGAAAAAATATCAGTCTCAAATCAATCAGAGAATATTTCCAGATCATCAAAAAGTCAGAGACTGGAAACTCTTATATAGGGTGTGATAAAAGTAGGTTTATAATTATTCATATGAAAAATAATACAATAATTAATAAATAAAAATCTAAGAATAAACTCTGTTTCGTGTACTCACAACTCTGTAAACCTACTTTTGCCACATTCTGTATATTGTTGATGGGAATGGAAAATGGTGTAGCCACTTTGGAAAATAGTTTGGCAGTTTCTAAAAAAGTTAGACATAGAACCACCATACAACCTATCTCTTTCACTCCTAGGTATCTACCTAAGAGAAATGAAAACACGTGTCCACAAAAGACTTGTACATGAACATTCACAGACATGTTATTCATAATAGCTAAAAATGGTAAACTAAATGTCCATCAACTGGTGAATGGGTAGAGAAAAAGAAATCCATACAATGGAATACTACTGAGCAAGAAAAAGGAATGGATCATTGGCACATGCTACATCATGGATGAACCCCAAGAACATGAAGTCAGACACAAGAGATAACATAATGTATGATTCCACTTACATAAAATGTTCAGAAAAGGCAAATTTAACCATATGCTGATGTTTCTCTCCCTCTCTCCCTCCGTTCACCTCTCTAAAAATAAATAAATAAAATCTTTTTTAAAAAAAAAGGCAAATATATAAAGACAAAGTATATTAGTAGTTGACTGGGGGTAAAAATGGAGATTACCTATAAACCGGCATGGAGAATTTTATTAAATGAATGAAAATATGCTAACACTGATTTAAAGTGATGGCTGCACCATTTTGTACAATTACTAAAAATCACTCAGTTGTGTACTTGAAATGAGTGAATTTTATGATATGCAAGATGTTTCCCATAAAAATCATTTCAGTTTTTTTCTTTAGAGATCAGAGCTGCTAAAAGTCTCTATTTATATAGATGAAAACAGTGAGGCCCCAAAAGATTTAGCAACTTGGTTAAAGGTCACCAGCTAGATCATGGCAAAAGCAAAACAGAAAAAAGATCAAAATCCAGCCTCACCCTCTCACCAGTCCAAAATTCCATCTACTAATAAATGTCCAAAGAATTTTTAAAATTATAATTATCATGTAGAATCCTTTGAGAGGTGTTATAGAACCATCCAAATTTGAAAAACAAAAACAATGATTAAAATACACCCAAAATCCATGAGTACATAATGGTATTCAAAAGATAAAAATAAAAGCTGGAAAAACTCACTTGTCACTCTTTGGAGCAATGTTACTTCCAAAATTAGTAGAAAAA
Source organism: Macrotus californicus (assembly GCA_007922815.1). NCBI lineage: Eukaryota > Metazoa > Chordata > Mammalia > Chiroptera > Phyllostomidae > Macrotus > Macrotus californicus. The sequence goes on along the minus strand of VMDR010018108.1, from coordinate 18,025 downwards.
GAAACAGAATTAAGCATTTTTTTTCTGTCTTTCCAATAGTAGCTGTATTTCAGGGTAACTAAATGTGGCCAGTTTACGAAATAAAACTTCTCTACAGAAGAATACAAACTCTTAAACACAGATGGAATGAAAGAATTAGAAAATATTTTGAAACTTAATAAATTATGATTCAGACAAGAACTATCAATTAGTGTTAAGGCCTTTAAGTGAATGAATGATGGAGGCTGGACATTTGTAGGAAACCAAGAGCACCTCAGAGCACGCTGTCTTAAGGAGAAAAACAAAACGTAGAATGTTACATGAGGGAGGTCAAGATGTCACAAATCTAGTCAAGTGTTTAGCATTATGTCCAGATTTATTAGAAATGCAAGGACTAGAGGAGTGAGCTAAACACCAATAGAAAGTAGTCAAACAACTACAGAAGGTAAGAAATTCTACAGGAAAATAAGCCTAGCCTCTTTAGCTAAACAGAGAAAGAAAAAGACTGGGGAGCAGGGGACTATTTTAGATTTTAAAAGTCTTGAACTACACAACCAAAAACAAGTGTGGTCCCTAACTGGATCCTGGTTTGGACAAAACAGTTGGTCAAAGGCCATCTGGGAGGTAAGTGGATAAATTGTAAAGATGGAATATTAGATAACATTAAGAAATTATTTCTTTTAAATGTGTTTTTGTTATATAGTAATATTAATACTTTTATAGATATGCACACTAAAGTAGATAGAAGTGGCAGATTTAGATGTCTATGGCTCACTGCAAAATACATCGAGTTTAAGATATTATAAAAAATTAAAATGCCAAGTCTTAACTTCCTAATGCACTACTGTTTCCATAAGTGCTCATTAATTTATGCATAAGATATAATAATTACATAGAAAGAATTCTTGCAGACAGGTTCAGAGAAGTGACCTACCATGAATGTTAGCTTTTTTAAAAAACAGGTATTGAGCTGAAAAGAACCCAGAGGTAATTAACACAACATTGTTGGCAACGTGGCATATGCAAGATGCCAAAAAGTATGAAAGCAGCACGAACAGAGAGAGCTTTGCCCTCAAAGAACTAAGATTATCTAACAGAACAGCTTCTTGGTGTTTACCACAAGAGAACAAGGCTGTTCCAAGATCACAGTTAAGGCTCTGAAGTGGCAGCCTTACTAAAGCAATCCTCAATTATTACATAAAGTCATATTCCTTTCTGACTTCACCACCCATTAAAACCAGTTAACTACTTCCCAGATTGTGATGAAGTTAAGGGACACTCTCTGGAAAATCCTTCTCTCAAGCTACAGAAAACTTACTATAACCACCAGCTTCATTTCTACCGGGGCCCTATAAATCTCAGAACTGGGAATTCAGAGTCTCCTTCACACCCTGGAGAACAGACTCGCTTCCAGCTAGCCGATCTCATTAGCCTTATACCCCTACCCCACCCCACCCCACCCCCATCCCTCTAAACCCAAAGCGTGGCGCTGTCCTCACTCCTTCCCCACACAACCAGGTGTGCGCTAAGGTCTATTTGCCCGGTCCGACCCAGGGGAAAGGTCCACGTGCGACTTCATCCAACACACGTGCCACTCTCCCGACACAGCCTGTCCGGGTACGCACACGAGTGGGCCAGGTCCCCGTCCTTAGGGGCTCTCTCTCTGAAACTCTTAAAAACACTCTGAGCAGGTGGGGCGGCTGAGAAAGGCCCTGCATGCTAGCACTTCGGCTCCGAGTCTTCAGCCCAGCAACTGAGAAACGAATAATAAGAGAAGCGTCACGACCCCTCGCACTAACCCGAGCTCTACCACTTCCATCGCCTGAACGCCCAAATTAACCGACTGCCAAACTCGGCCGAACTCGGCCGCCGCAGTGTGGCGGGAAGGGCTGCTCAGAACGAGCACCACCCACACTTCCTGCCCCGCCCGGCCGGCGTGCGTCAGGGGTCACGTGCCGCGCCCCCTCCCTACCGGCAACCCGGCGCTTCCCTCTGCCGGAAGTCGCTCCCAGCAGCGCCGAGTCCCTCCCACCACGGGCGACGTCAAACTAAGCTTCTACCACTGCGCTGCCTCCGGCTCCGGGCGCGGGGAGGGCCGTCGTTTCCTTACAGTAGATCTGGCTGCTTCCGGGCCCTGAAACCTTACAGACGACGGTTTTGAAGCTACTGCCTGTGCAAGTCTCGGAGGCGCGTGAGTAGAGGTTGAGAGGCCAGCAGCTGGTTATCTGGAGACCGCCACCGAGGCTTCTCCCCCTCTCCGCAACTTGTGCCGCACTTGGTTCTGCCGAGACCCACGACGGTTCCGCCCCCTTCTTCCTTGTCATTGATGTTGTTGTTCTTGTCAGTGCCGCAGCCCCGACCGCCGGGAGCTCGAACTCGAGCCGGGGCCGCCCGGGCGGCGCGGTGGCGGCGGCGGCAGTGGCTGCGGCTGCAGCAGCTGCAACGGCTGCGGGGGCTGCTCCGGAGTCTGCGGAGGCGACCGGGGACCGGCAGCCATCGGCGGGGCCGGATGGCTCTGTGCGGGCAGGCGGCTGGGGCCGCGTCGCTGCCTAGCGAGCTGATCGTGCACATCTTCTCCTTCCTTCCCGCGCCCGACCGGCTGCGGGCTTCGGCCTCCTGCTCGCACTGGCGCGAGTGCCTCTTCTACCCGGCTCTCTGGCCCCAGCTCCACATCTGCCTCCGGGTCTCACCCACGGAGCAGCCTCGGCTCGAATTCCTCATGCGCAAGTGCGGCTGGTTCGTGCGAGAGCTGCGCGTCGAGTTCGCCGCGGAGAATTACCTGAGCGGAGGCGGCGGCCCAGGCGACGGAGGAGGCGCGGACACCGGGACTGGCGGGGAGGAAGTCGAGGCCCTGCAGCTCTCAAACCGGTGGCTGGAAGTGCTGCGCACCTACTTGGAGCTGGTGCTGTGCGTGCTGGTCAGCATTCGGAACAACAGGTAGGCTGGTCGTCACCCGTCCATCCACCCTCCTTGCCCTCCGTCCCCTTCCGCGGGGCTCAGAGTCGCTCCTGGCTCTCCCCCAGAAATAGACTCAGCAGGGATATGCCCGGCTCGCTTCGAAGCTTTCTTCAGTGGCTGGGGGGTGTCAGTTATAACTGGCGATTTCATGGAGGCGGGAGGGCATAACGGGACTCACCGTCCTACTTTATAAAGAGTGATGCACTTGGTGTTTATCAGACATCCCTCCTGGCGCCTTCCAGACAATGTCTCATTCATCCTCTCGGTGGCGTTGCGATGGAGCTGACAGGCGCCGTCAATATTCATTTTACAGATGGGAGAGCTGAAGCTTGGAGGATGAGGCCTGTGAGTCTTGGGAGAAATGAAAACGTAACTCGGTTTTCCTGACTCTGAGCCTATCCATTCAAAATAAATAGATCTTGAGGAGGGAGACAGGGGAGTGTGCTACTGATACGCCACCGGTGTCATAATTACAAGACTCCCTAAAAGAAGTCGTTAACAGCCCTTTTCCTACCAGGAATAGTTCTGATTAACTGGGTCAGGCACAAAGAGTGGGAGAAGTGCTTGTTAAACGTAGGGTTCGGAGAAGAGTCTGATCAGCAGGGTTGGAAGTTCTTCCACTTACACCTCCAGACCCAACTGGTTCCCAGTGATTCACCTGTGTCACGCTTCGGCACGGTGGTTGCATGTGTTGGGTGCATTGGCCTGTGTCTGCAAAGGATAAGCACTTTGTCCTCGATTCACATCAGGACTTGACTCTAATTCTGCGACTAATTTCTTACGTTCTGTGTTCTAACCGATTCTCCTAATAAATATTTCCCTTATCTCTGTTACCTATTGCTCTCTCCAAAATCCCATTACTTTTGATTTTCTGTCTCTGGATATTCTAACTAACCTTACAATTACTGAGCTGGAAGAAAGTTCAAAAGGTCAAAAGAGCGATGTACCTAGTAATAACAGCTGAGCAGTTCCTAAGTACTTTGACATTCACTATCTTAGCCATCCTTTCAGTGACCCTGTGAGTTAGGCAAGAGAGCTACTGTTATTCCTATTTTATAGAAAGAAAACTGAAACTTAACAATGTCAAGTGATATGCACATTGTTACACAGCATTGTTTTTTTCCAAGAGCAGTGTACTTTTAGAGCAGTGTACTGCAAAATTTAAATACAGCACAGTGAACATTAGGTATTATGTTGAAGAGAGTTGAGAGAAGGTCCTGGTTTAATGCTAGGCCATATGTATGTATATGTATATATATATGCATGTACGTATATATATATTTATTAAATCCTCTGTGAATCGAAAGTGAAGAAGGAGATAGGCATTTAGCTCCAAGTTGAATCTGGAGCATGGCTCCGATATTTCAGTGGCCTGTGTATTTCCAGTTTTTTATACCAAGCCGTTCCATTTCCTTACTTTGATTTAATGTGGTAAAAAGGGTTTTTGAGGGCTTGATCAGGTTGAAAACTCTGTCAGAGTTGACTGTATGACTAGAGGACGTACTGATCCCGAAGTTGAAAAGATTCAGTCAGTGAGTACTTAACTACTGTTGAGACCAAGAGACTGGGGGTGAATTCAGTGAGTACCAATCTGATTTTTATGTTCTGAGATCCAATAGCACTTCTGAGCAGCCATCCAAAAAGTGTGTACCTTTGGTCTAAGAACAGTTCTTGCATAGTGCTTGCTTTCTTTTAAGTGTTTTAATAACTGGTTGCTTAGTTGGATGGATGGATAACATTACATAGGCAAGATAGTGGTATATCACATCTTCCCTTTTTTGTTTAATTCTTATTTCCCTCCCTTCCTCCCCCATCACTTTTGTTTTCAGGTTTATTGAGTTATAATTGACAGATAAAAGTATACCTTCCCTTTTTATTAGCATCCTAGTCTACCTGTCTATGAGGCCACCCTATGCCTGTCCTTCTGGGTTAGCTTTCACCTTTACACACATACAACACACTGTCATTCCTGATTTTAAAGTTTTGTCATTTACTATAGGGATGGTGCTGTGTTGTGCTGTATTGTGTGTGTCTGAAATTAAAGTATAGAATCAATTCAGGCATTACTTCTAATGCTATTTCAAAGGGTTTTTTAAAAAAATAAATTATGTTTAGAAATGAGATAATCTCACCTCTATTTTTGAAAATTTCTTGAGATACTATATTAATATTGGAAGAGTTAATATGAATGTTAAAAAAACATAAATGAGACTAGTTTTCTTTAAATTTTAACAAATTTGAAAATATTTTAAACCCAAGTTTTTATTTGGGTCCTCTGATGAAGGCTCTTCGTATTTCCTTCCATAATCACTTAAACTACAGACTGAGATTCAATAAAGACCCACACCAACTTCATTTACCACTTTTGGTTTTCTAAAAATACAAAATTTGATGACTAATGAGAAGGACATTTGACATTTTTCTGTATTTTTCTGAGTTAAATATACAGTGGTTTTGTTTTATGAGTTCTGCCATTTTATAAGTAGAGGAAGAGGATATGAAACCTACCAGGTTACAGGCTTTATGCTTCCAGGCTGTGCTGAATTCCTTTATATGATACATACAACTCACTTTTATTTTGTTGTGTTCCAGTTATTTTCATGACCCCTGGGAAAAGAACTGAAACACCTGGAAATGTGGGAATTTGTCAAGCGTAGTGTTCTGAAAGGATATGTGGCATTGTCTTGCTTGATTTCTGGGTTTCATATGCACATGTAATTGCAGAGTGACTACAGTCACCTTACTGATACCGTAGGTATTAGGAACAACTGGTGAGGACTGAGGAGGAGCAGAAAGCCTCTCAAAGGATAAAATACAGTCCTCCAGGTTTCAGAGCTCCCTTTCTTTACTGGTAGGATACCAGCCGTCTTGATGAACAGTAAGAAGAGAAATACAGTGTGTACTCATTTGACTATGAGTTAAGTAGGCCAAATTTCCTGCAATTGTCCTACAAGAAATTGTACATAGAAGTTCAAAACAACAAATTTCAGTATGTATTTTTAGGATTTAATCTGGTTGTCGAGTACTGCCTATTGAAATACTGTATTTCAGACTTCTTAGGAAAAGTGAGAGCTCCTGGACAGTAAGATTTTTGACAATAGCTAATACTTCAGTCTTTAAAAATACTTAAACAGCCCTGGCTGGTGTGGCTCAGTGTCGAGCACCGCCTTGGATTTCCAGTCAGGGCACATGCCTGGGTTGCAGGCCAGGTCCCCAGTTGGGTGTGTGCAAGACGCAACCGGTTCTTTCTTGCATCGATGTTTCTCTCCCTCTCCCTCTTTTCCCCTCTCTAAAAAAAAATAAAATAAAATCTTTTTAAAAATACTTAGGCATAATAAACAGTAGGCATAAGTACATTTCATCATCTGGTTTATTTTCTGGACTATATAAATATTTTTAAATAAGCTTTTTCGGGGGTGAAATGCTATATTGGGGGCTGTCCAGTTTTTTAAACATGAATACTGCAACAGGTGAGAAAATTTTTTTTATGAGGTTGAATTTCTCTTTAAAATTCTGCCTTACAACTCTAGATGAATGTAGATTGACCATTTCATGACTATGCCAGCTTATATGCTCTCTACGTAGTAGAAGTAGGTCTATTAATGATTCTTAGATTTGGTCTTGGTGATGTGGCATATAGACTGAAGGAGAGTCTTAACCTTTATATAGTTTTCTCAACATCAGTCTACCAAGACCCAAGAACTGATAAGCCCATTTAAACATATGTTTTAAAATAGGTTAAAAATTCTTTGGACATTTCATATTACTATCTAAGATGGCAGGAAATGCCATGAAGGTGTTTTTGCCAACAACGCTTAGCCTTATTTTTCCTGTCATAGTGTAAAAAATACATGTAATAATAGCTGTTCATTTTTTAGAGCTTACTTTTATTATTTATTTAAAGAAGCACATATACAGAATAACTAAATTAAAATATATTGGGACTCTGACCAGTCTGCAGTACTAAGAGGTAGTTGACTATAGAAAAGAGAAATGAGACGATGCATACCCAGCAGACACCTTACCTTAAAATTGACCAATTAAAGTGATTCCGTAGGGATAGCCTCAAGGTCATTGAGGAGGGATAAGACTCTAACATGCTAAAGAAACTAACCTCCTGGGAGGGCTGCTGAGAGGACTTAGGGCTCTCTCTAGTCCATGTATACATTCTTACAATGATTAATAAATGATGTGGATGGTGCACAAATAATAAGCATACAAATGATGTATTATAGAATTGTACAACTGAAACCTATATAATTTTATTAACCAATGTCACCCCAGTATATTTAATAAAAAAGAACTGATAAATGGAGGATAAGTAAAACTCAATGAAAGGTTGTCAAAGTAAAATATTTTTTCTGTATTAAATGAAGCTTTCTAGCAACTTTTGAGTAGTGATTAAATTATTTCCATTTTTATGTGTTAATTTTGAAGCAGGCTTGGAAGAGTTCACCCAAGTTTATATAGGACCCAAGATAATAGTTCTAAAAACAAATCTGTTTTTTTCTCCAAATTTTGAGAACTATGTGCCAAGTAGTGAAGCTCCTCATTCCCATAGAATCAATATTCTAGAGGGGAAAGGCTGACAGAAACAAGTAAACAAATGAAAGAACATTTATTTCAATTGTGAAAATAAAAGAAAATCTGAAAATACAAAAGGACCATGTAATAGTAACTAGGTAGCAACATTAGATAGAGTGGTAAGAGAAAAACCTCTTTAAGCTGCAACATGAATGACAAGAGTCACCCATCTGAAGATCTGAGCAAATAACATTCCAAGCAGAAAACAATGGTGAGAACCCAGGCCTTAGGCCAGACAAAAGTTTTGGCCTATTGGAGCAGTAGGAAAGTACCATGAGAATGAGGGTAAGAGTGATGTCATGATGAACTCCAAGAGGAAGGAAAAGGTTAGGTTATGTGGGCTTCGGAATGGTATTTCAGCTATATTCTAAGACCAGAAGAATTAATCAATTGAAAAAAATTTGTAATGTATTTTATTGATTATGCTATTACATGTCCCATTAATAATGTCCCATTATTTTTCTCCCCTTTATTCCCCTCTGCACTGTACCCCCCCCCCCCAGCATTCTCCCACCTTAGTTCATGTCCATGAGTCATACATGTAAGTTCTTTGGCTTCTCCATTTCCCGTACTATTCTTGACCTCCCCCTGTCTATTTTGTGTTCCCCCTACTATGTATATTTCTTATTCCCTGTAACTTTTCCCCTACTCTCTCCCATCCCCCTCTCCACTGCTAACCCTCCATATGATCTCCATTTCTGCAATTCTGTTCCTGTTCTAATTGTTTCCTTAGTTTGTTCAGTTTTTGTTTTTTAGTTTCAGTTGTTGATAGTTGTGAGTTTGTTGTCATTTTACTGTTTATATTTTTGATCATCTTCTTTTTCTAAGTCCCTTTAACATTTCATATAATAAGGGCTTGGTGATGATGAACTCCTTGAACTTGACCTTATCTAGGAAGCACTTTATCTGACCTTCCATTCTAAATGATAGCTTTGCTGGATAGGGTAATCTTAGATGTGGGTCCTTGCCTTTTATGACTGGAATACTTGTTTCCAGCCCCTTCTTGCCTGGAAGGTTTCTTTTGAGAAATCAGCTGACAGCCTTATGGGAACTCCTTTGTAGGTAACTATCTCCTCTTGTCTTGCTGTTTTGAAGATTTTCTCCTTATCTTTAATCATGGGTCACTTAATTATGATGTGCCTTGGTGTGTGCTTCTTTGTGTCCAACTTCATTGGGACTCTCTGGCCTTCCTGAAAGTCTATTTCCTTTGCCAGATTGGGGAAGTTCTCCTTCATTATATTTTCAAATAAGTTTTCAATTTCTTTCTCCTTCTCCCTCTGGCACTCCTATGATTCAGATGTTGGAACGTTTAAAGTTGTCCTGGAGGTTCCTAAGCCTCCTCATTTTTTTGAATTCTTGTTTCTTCATTCTGTTCTGGTTGACTGTTTATTTCTTCCTTCTGCTTCAAATTGTTGATTTGAGTTCCAGATTCCTTCCCTTCACTGTTGGTTCCCTATACATTTTCCTTTATTTCACTTTGCATAGCCTTCATTTCTTCCTCTATTTTGCGACCATACTCAACCATTTCTGTGAGCATCCTGATTACCAGTGTTTTGAACTGTGCATCTGATAGGTTGGCTATCTCTTTATTGCTTAGTTATATTTTTTCTAGAGCTTTAATTTGTTCTTTCATTTGGACCATACTTCTTTGTCTGAATGCACCTGTTACTTAGGAAGAGGTGAAACCTTAGGTATTCGCCAGGGTGGGACAACATGGATGTCTGTGGGGGAGGGGTCAAAGAGGGAACAGTGCAGCTTGCTCAGCTCTCAGCAGGCTTTCAGTCACTTCCTCCACTATCCACAAGCAAATTGGGCCCTTCTGGTGCTGATTCCTAGGTGGGTGGTTCTGTATACATTCTAGGACCCTGTGGGTCAGTCCAACAAGCTCTCTTGTGAGTCTGGGAGTTCTTCCCACCACCCCAGCCCCCACAGGTTTTTGCAGTCAGAGGTTTTGAGGCTTTATTTCCCTGCACTGGAACCCTGGGTTACACGGTCTGCCTGACTCCCCAGTTGTTCCTTCCGGTTTATCCACACGCAAATTTGGGATCACCCGTCCTCCAGCTGCTGCCTCACCTGCTGCAGTCCTCCAGCTTCCCCCGTGCCAGGAGCCTCTCCACCTGGCTGCCCATTTCCATCTCTCCTACAGGTCTGGATGAATGATTCTTCTCTAATTCCTTGGTGTTGGACTTCCATACATTTCTATTTTCTGGCATTTCTGGTTATTTTTTGTTTTTAAGTTGGTTGTTGTCCTTCTTTTGGTTGTGCGAGGAGGCACAGTGTATCTAGCTACACCTCCATCTTGGCCGGAAGTCTCAGGAAGATTAAAATCTGATTGAAAAATTTTTAAGATGGGAGTAATGTGATCTAATTTGCATTTTAAGTCAGTCACTATGGTTGCTGTGGAATGAATGAGTAAAAGGACACAAGAAAGGAAGGAAGCAGGGAGACTGTTTGGAAAGCTGTTGCAATAATCTAAGCAAGAGATGATGGAGACAGGTGAGATGAAGAAACATGGATGCACTTGGAATACATCTTACAAGTAGAGCCTAGAGGACATGCTGCATGGATGTAGATTTTTAAAAAAAGGAAGGATCAAACATTTTTTATTATTTATCTTTTAAGACTCAGTTTTCTTGTTCTTAGCACTGTTAAAATTATCTTTTAATAGCACTTTAAATAGCAATTTTGTATGTCAATCTTAATTTTAAAATTCTTTTTTGTATAACCTCTGGGATTTGACTATTAAAATTCTTTTTTGTATAACCTCTGGGATTTGACTATTTGACTGAGATGGTAATGGAATAAATGAATGTGTTAATGATTTGTCCTCTCTTTAAAAAAAATAAATACCTAAGACTGAGTCATAGTTTACTTTCTGAAAATATGGCTTGTCTTTGGTATTTGCTCCTCTGCCACCAAGTAACTGTCAAGTAAGGCCCTATACATATAGGCCTGACATAAATTTAAATTAATTTTTTAACCCAGGTTCTCTACCTAGTTCTGCCCTAACTAGTATTGCTGTCTTACCCAAGTCACTTCCATTTCCTCCATCTATAAAGACAAAGGAATTAAGCCCTGGCTGGTGTGGCTCAGTGGATTGAGTGCTGACCTGCAAACCAAAGGGTCGCTGGTTCAGTTCCCAGTCAGGGCACATGCCTGGGTTGTGGGCCAGGACCCCAGTGAGGGGGTGCGTGAGAGGCAACCACACATTGATGTTTCTCTCCCTCCCTTTCCCTCTAAAAATAAATAAATAAAATCTCTAAAAAAAATAAATGAATTAGATGATTCCACAAATCATTTCAGCTTCAAAAGTATATCAGTGATATATCCATAAAGAAAGTTTGTATATGCATTATTGGTTATTTTGTAACAAGATTATTACCATTTTATTGCTGCAAATAAAAGGAATTTTTGTTAAATTGTCCTTGAGTGGCATGTCTAACATTGCTGGGACATGTAAAAATATTTTATAGTTGAAACTAAAACAGAAATCTCCCAGGGAGTCTCCTTATATTAACTTGCTAAATTTTAATAATGCAGATTTTTAATTTTAAAATGATTTTCATGTAAATTAAGTTTTTATAAAGGTGGAAAAGCTATGTAAAGGTAATTTAAATTTCTGAACTCCTCAATTGTGTGCATTTGTAAAAATAGAATATTAGAAAAATACAGAAAAAGTAAAAAATTAATCAGAGATAATAGCTGGTAAAATGTAACACATCTTTTTACAAAATAGTAATAATTAAGTGTGGTTTTCCCTTAATATGTCTTGTACATTTTTTCACATCATCAAAAGTCCTCTCATGCACTGTTCTCCTATTAGAAAGGTCAAAATCCAGAACACTGCCAACATCAAATGCTGCCAAAATATGGAAGGAATGCAAAATGGTAGTCACTATGAAATATGGTTTAGCACTTTTTTATAAAACTAAACATGCTTTTATAATACAGTCCGGCAATCATGCTCCTTGGTGTTTGAAAGGAGTTGAAAATATATGTCCTGACAAAATCCTGCATGTAGATATTTATAACAGCTTTATTCATAATTGCCAGAATTGGAACCAACCAAGATGTCCTTCAGTAGATGAATTTATACATTAACCTTGGTTCACTCAGAGAGTGGAATTACTATTCAGTGCTTAAGAGAAATCAAGCCATAAAAAGACATGGAGGAACCTTAAATACATATTTCTAGCTGAAAGAAGACAATCTGAAAAGGCTGTACACTGAATAATTATAATTATATGAGAATCTAGGAAGCAAAACTGTGGAGACAATAAAAAAGATAAGTGGTTCCCATGAGTGGGGCAGAGAGAGATCTGAATAGGCAGAGCACAGAGGACTTTTGGATCAGTGAAAAACCGCATGATATAATGATGGACACATGCCAGTATATATTGGTCCAAACGTATAGAACATAAAACACCAGGAGTGAACTCTAACGTAAACTGTGGACTTTGGATGATGATGATCTACCTGTCAATGTGGGTCCATCCTGGGAAAAAATGTATCATTCTGGTGAGTGGTGTTGATAATGGGGCAGGAGGATATGCATGTGGAGGCAGGGTAAGTAATTCCTCTCGATTTGGTTGTAACTCTAAAACTGCTCTTTAAAGAAATGAAGTCATTTAGAAATTGTATCATGATAATATATGAGGTCTCTCCGGAACAAGTATAGCGTTTGTTACTATAATGAGAACAGTTTGCACAGCACTGATGTAACCTGGCAGCCAAAGAGAGTGGACTGGAGTGTGCATGTGTGAACAATGTTGACTTCACTGTGCTGATCAGTGGGGGCAGTAGGTACAGTTGATGGGCATGTGCACTGTGTGGCCATCGCATTCAAAATGAGTGAGTAGAGCAATGAGTCTGCATCAAAGTTTACATTAAGCTAGAACATTCCTCCACAGAAACTATTCAGATGATTCAGAAGGCCGCAGCTATGGGTAATTGGTGACTGGCAGCTTCATCACAACAACATGCCCGCTCATGCATCACTCCTTGTGCAGAGTTTTTTGGTGAAACATTAAATCATGCAGGTGACTCAGCCCACCTAGAGCCCAGATTTGGTGCCTGCAACTCCTGGCTTTTCCCAAAACTAATATCACTTTTGAAAGGAAAGAGATTTCAGACCATCAGTGAGATTGAGGAAAATACGACGGGGCAGCTGATGGCGACTGGGAGAACTGTGTGAGGTCCCAAGGTGCCTACTTTGCAGGGGACTGAGGTGTCATTGTCCTATGTACAATGTTTCTTGTATCTTCTTCAACAAATGCCTCTATTTCATATTACATGTTTGGATACTTTCTGGACATACCTTGTATATTGGTTATACACTATTTAAAATAAATGATTTTTTACACCCAGATTTGGACATTCAATTTGTTGAACATTTTAAGCTTCCTACAAACTCAGAGTATATGTAATTTACTCATTTTTAAAAATATATATATCCTGGCCATCAGGGTAACTAAACATGGAATTTGCATTTAAAAAAATCCTTTAGCCCTGACTGGCATGGCTCAGTCAGTTTAGTGGCATCCCGCAAAGCAAGCAGTCGAAGGTTTGATTCCTGGTTAGAGCACATGCCTGGGTTGCAGACCAGGTCCCTGGTCCTGGCAGGTGCAAGAGGCAGCTGATCTGTGTTTCTCATAGATCAATATTTCTCTCCCCTTCTCCCTCCTTCCCCCTCTCTCTAAAAATAAATAAAATCTTTAAAAAATATATCAATTCCCCCCCATCATTTCTCTTTGTTTTTTGAAGTTTTTTTGTGGCTTTTAAAATTGAATTATAATTGACATATAACATTATATTAGTTTCTTGTGTACAATATAATGATTTGATACTCATATGTGTTGGAAAATGACCACAGTAGATCTAGCTAACCCCCATCCCCATCTTAAACCCAGTGCATTTATTATTTCATTTCTGTGATCCCTATAAGACAGTAGATTTCAGTTGGAAAGCACAACTCCCCCTCTTCCCCTAACTTATGCTGAAAATCATTTGCAAAGAAAAGTGTTACTGATAGAAATGGGTTGTATATGTAAGCACAGTAAAGAAAAATTTTTAAAGGATATGTTGTATACCTACACATGTGCGTATATGACAACTGATTCTAAAGTTTATAAGGAGAAGCAAAAGACCCAGAATAGCCAACAGTATTGAAGGAGGACAACAGACTGAGGACTGATACTGCCTGCCTTCAAGACTTACTACAAAGCCACAGTAATCAAGACAGTACGGTTTTGGTGAAAGAATAGACAAATAGGTGGAACAGAATAGAGAGCCCAAAAATAGACCCATGTAAATATAATCAACGGATCTTTGACAAAGGAACAAAGGCAATACAATGGAGAGATGGTAGTCTTTACAACAAACAGTGTTGAGACAGTAGGACATCCAGTAGACACAGACCTTATATGCTTCACAAAAATGACCTCAAATGAGATCACAAACCTAAATGTAAAACACAAAACTATAAAACTCCCAGAAGATAACAGGAGAAAACTGAGATAATCTGGGGTTTGGTGATGACTTTTTAGATAAAAGACTAAAGGCACAATCCATGAAAAGAATTGATAAGCTGGACTTCATTAAAATTAAAATTTTCAGCTCTGTGAAAGACACTGTCAAGAAATAAAAAGAGAAGCCACAGACTGGGAGAACATGTTTGAAAGGAAACTCATAAAGGACTGTTAAGCAAAATATACAAAAAGTCTGAAATTCAGCAATAAGAAAGCAAACAACCCTACTAAAAAGTGGGTCAAAGACCTTAACAGACAACTATACATCTTCGAAGAAGAAGATATATAGGTGGCAAATACGCATTTGAAAAGATGCTCCACATGGTATGTCATCAGAGAAATGCAAATAAAAACAACAGTTAGACATCACTACACTTCTGTGGCCAAAATCTAGAACACTGACAGCACCAAATGCTGGCAAAGATATGGAACAACAGGAACTCTCATTCATTGCTGGTGTGAATGCAAAATGATAGTCATTTTGTAAGACAGTTTGACAGTTTCTTACAAAACTAAACGTATTCTGTATGATCCCAAAATCCTGTTCCTTGGTATTTACCCAAAAGAGTTGAAAACTTTTTTTGTTCACACAAAACCCTGCACACAGATGTTTATACCAACTTTATTCTTAACTGACAAAATTGGAAACCAAGATGCTTTTCAGTACGTGAATGGATAAACAAACAACCAGACAGTGGAATATTATTCAGTGGTTTTTTTAAAAAAATGAGCTGCCGAGCCTGATAAAGACATGGAAAAACCTTGAAAGTATATTATTAAGGGAAAGTAGCCAATCTGAAAAGGCTAAATACCGTATGAATCCAACTATATGACTTGCTGGAAAACACAAAACTGTGGAAAAAGTAAAAAGTTCAGTGGTTGCCAAGAGTCAGCATTAGGAAAAACAAAAGAGCTATCAAGGCATTAAAGGACTTGGAGGAAACTCCAATTACTAAGTGAAAGAAGCCAGTCTGAAAACACTACTTAATGGTTTCAAAGTCTGTACTTTATTGCATTCCCAGCAACATGTATAAGAGTTCTAATTGCTGTATATACTTTAGAACACTTAGTATTATCAGACTTTTTTAACTTCAGATATTCTCCTGTGTGTGTGGTATCTCATTGAGGTTTTATTTTCATTTCCCCAATAACCAGGATGAACATCTTTTCACTAATGAATTTTTTTCTTTAATGATTTGTGCTTTTTGTGTCCTATCTAAAAACTGTTTGCTTAATCCAGAGTCACAAGATTTTTCTCCTGTATTTTCTTAAGCAGTATTATAGTTTTAGCTGTCAGGCTTAAGCATATGATCCATTTCAAGTTAATTTTTCTAGATTGTGTGAACTAAGGATTCAGTTGTCGTAGCATCATTTTTTTAAAGACTATCCTTTCTGACATTGAATTGACTTTCCAAATTTGTCAAAATTGCTAATTTTTATTTTATTTATCATTATCTTATAAAAATTAAACATGTGGATACAATGACCATATATGAATGGATCTAGTCTGGCTTCTCTGTTCAGTTCCATTGATCACCATGTCTGGTCACCACGACCTATTGCTTAGAGTCTTGAATTCAGATAGTGTATGTGATCTAACTTTGTTCTTTTCAAAATTGTTTTGGCTGTTCTAATTTATTTGCCTTTTTGAAACAGCCTGCTGGATTTTGATCAGGATTGTGTTGAATCTGTTGATAATTTGGGGAGAACCAACGTTAATAATATTCCAACATGTTGATAGTCTTCTAATAAACAAATGTAGTATACTTCTCCATTGTTTTTAGGTATTTGATTTCTCTGAACAATGTTATGTAGTTTTCAGTGTATTTTTGTAAAATTTATTCCCAAATATTTCATTTTTTTGATGCAGCTGTAACTAGTATTGTTTTTTTACATTTCAATTTCCAGATGTTCATTGCTGATTTGTAGAAGAGAATTGATTTTTATACTTTGACCTCACTAATAAACTAACTTACAAGTTCTAGTAACTTTTTCTTAGGTTTCTTAGAATTTTTTGTGTAAATGATGAAATATTTGGCAACTAAAAATCATTTTACTTTTCCCTTTCCAATCCTTGTGCCTTTTTGTTAATGGGTAATATTATGGAGTATATTTTTAGTAGTTGGTTTAACACTCCTGTCTGCTAATTTCTTTACCTGTCATTTCTGGGTACGTCTTGTTGATTAATTTTTTCCTAGTTGTAATTTTTCCTTTTTCTTTATGTCTGATAATTTTGATTGGATGCCAGACATTGTTATTCTTTGCATTGTTGAGTCCTAAATTCTTTAAATTATATTTATTCCTTTAAAGAGTGTTGGGTTTTGATTCGACACATAGTTAATTTATGTGAAATCAGTTTGATCCTTTTGAAATGAACTTTGCTTTTCAGATTTGTCAGCGCAGATCCAAAATATCCTTCATCCCGGGCTAACAAATCACTACTAAGGCATGGCTTTTCTGAGAACCCTACCCAATGCCCCTTTACTGCAATGTCTCTTAACTTTTGCTGGTAGGGACATAAACTCTTCCCACCACTGTGTGTGCTCTGCTGCTTTCCAGTAGTACTTTCTCCAGCCTTGTGTGGTTTTACCCCACATATTTGCAGATCATTGCTCAACCAAAGACTTGGATAACGTCTGGTCAGTCATCTCCGGAAATCAGTGACACTCTGCACAACTCCCCTATCTCTGGTACTCTGCCCTCCAAGTCCTAGCCACGTTAGGCTCCCCAAAATCTTTCTCCTCAACTTAGGGAGACTGCTAGACTCCTGTTTGGGTTTTCCCATCCTGTGATACAGCCTGGAAACTCCAGGTCGTTATCTGAAGCAAGGACAGTTCTCATCTCATTTTTCCCCCTTCCAGGAATTAGTCCTATCTTGCTTATTGTCCAGTGTTTGAAACTGTTCATAGGTTTTGTCCTGTTTTCTAGTTGTTTATAGTGGGAAGGTGTATGGCTGTTTAATCCTTTAGGGAAGAAGTAGAAGTTTCTCCCGTATGTGCTTTAATACCACAAGGACAGTGTTATGGATATACAGTAGTGATCAGTGGAAGCTGGGTTGAAGGGAGAAAAATCTTGAGACTGTATGAACTTGTATAGGACTCTTCTCTGAATATTATTAGAAATTGAATGTGATATCTTTTTTCCACATTACATAAAAACTCATTCTCAAAAGATATTCACATTTTTAGAAGTCTTTAAATTTATTTTTCTTCCTAGAAGAGGTTATGAGAAGCAGATTAATCTCTTTAGAATTCATAGATGTAGTGGCAACTCTAGAATAAAGAAAGGGTAAAGGAGAAAATACTTTCAAGGCAACCATAGTTACACGCGCATCTGTTAGTCATGTGTCCCCTAGAGTCTGATATGGTAGCTATCTTCTCAAGAATAGTTATATGTCCTTTCTTTTTTAATAGGGAAAAACATTTTAAGTTCATGCCTTCTTTGAAATATTTTTAAGAATATAATTTTTCTGGTAGTCACATGGAAAGTTGATTAGATCTACTAGAGTGACTAATTTAAAATTTTTTTAGAAGTCAAGAAAAACACACTAGATTTATACTATTAGTAATCTTTACAATATTTTCCTTGACGTGTTCTACATTGGCTGTTTTATAACCTTTTCCCATTTACCAGTTGGATTCTTAATGGTTTTATTTTTTATTTATGTGGGATTCTTTAACACATTAAAAAAATAATACTTGTTACAAATGTGTTTCTCACCATGTTGGTTTTCCCTTTTTAGTGAGGTATGCTATTGAATATAAAGTGTTTCATTTTTATATGGTAAAATATTTCTTTTTAATTTATTCTATTCTAAGCTTAGAAAGTCTTATCCCTCAGAAATTAGATCACTTTCATACCAGTTTTACCTTCATGTGATGTTTTAATATGTAATGCTGTCTCTGCAGATTATTTTGCTCTATTGAGAAGTGCCTTCGATCTCTCTTTTTCACGGCAATTTTTAAGAGGTTGGTCTG
>VMDR010018107.1:0-19475 GCA_007922815.1 Macrotus californicus | reverse complement strand
CCAGATTAGGGAAGTTCTCCTTCATTATGCTTTCATATAAGTTTTCCATATCTTGCTCTTCCTCTTCTCCTTCTGGCATCCCTATGATTTGGATGTTGGAACACTTAAAGTTGTCCCAGAGGTTCCTAAGACTCTCCTCATTTTTTTGAGTTCTTGTTTCTTCATTCTGTTCTGGTTGAATGTTTCTTTCTTCCTTCTGCTCCAAGTCAATGATTTGAGTCCTGATTTCCTTCTCTTCACTGTTGGTTCCCTGTACATTTCTCTTCATTTCACTTTGCACAGCCTTTACTTTTTCCTCTACTTTGTGACCATACTCAACCATTTCTGTGAGCATCCTGATTACCAATTTTTTGAACTCTGCATCTGATAAGTTGGCTATTTCTTCATTGGTTAGTTCTATTTTTGGAGTTTTGATTTGTTCTTTCATTTGGGCCATATTTCTTTGTCTTAGTGCAGCTGTTACATAGTAAAGGGCAGAGTCTTAGGTATTCGCCAGGATGGGCAACCCAGGTTGCTGTCATTGTGGCACTGTATGTGGGGGAAGGGTCATAGAGGGGACAATGCTGCTTCCTCAGCTCTCTGCTGGCTTTCAGTCACTTCCCCTTCTACCCACAAGCAAATGGGGCCCTACTGGTGCTGATTCCAAGGTGGACAGGTTTGTGTACATTCTAGGACCTTGTGGATCTCTCCAACAAGCTCTCCTATGAAGCTGGGAGTTTCTCCTGCCCCTGCAGCCCCTTCAGGTTCTTACAGTCAGAGGTTTTGAGGCTTTCTTTTCTTGAGCTGGAACCCTGGGTTGTGTGGTCTGTCTCACTCCCCAGTTGCTCTGCCTGGTTCATCCGCACACAAATGTGGGACTGTGTGGTCCTCCAGCTGCCACCTTGCCTCATGTCCTCTCTGCCCTGGTTGCCCATCTCCACCCCTCCTACCAGTCTGGATGAATGTTTCTTTTTTAACTCCTTGGTTGTTGAACTTCTATACAGTTTGATTTTCTGGAAGTTCTGGTTGTTTTTTGTTTTCAAATTTGTTGTCCTTCTTTTGGTTGTGCAAGGAGGTAATTCTGATGCTGGGATTATACTCTAAGAATCCTGAAACACCAATTCAAAAGAACCTATGCACCCCAATGTTCACAGCAGCACAATTTACAATAGCCAAGTGCTGGAAGCATCCTAAGTGCCCACAAGTAAATGAGTGGATCAAAAAACTATGGTACATGTACATAATGGAATTCTATGTAGCAGAATGAAAGGAGCTCCCACCCTTCACAATAGGATGCATGGAACGGAGAGCATTATGCTAAGTGATATAAGTCAGGCAGTTGAAGACAAATACCATATGATATCACCTATAAGTGGAACCTAATCAACAAAACAAGCAAGCAAAATATAACCAAGGACAGGGAAATAAAGAACAATCTGATAGTAACCAGAGGAAAGGGGGAAGGGGGATAATGGGGGAAAGAAGGGGAAGGGTCATCAAGGAACATGTATAAAGGACCCATGGACAAAGCCAAAGGGGGTTAGGATTGAGGTTGGGAGGTATGGGTGGTGGGGATGAGAGAGTGGTTGGGGGGAAATAGAGACAACTGTACTTGAACAACAATAAAAAAATTTAAATTAAAAAAGAAATGAAAGCCCATCTTCCAGGAGTGAGGTCTGGCCAATATCAAATGGTGTGATGCTGGTACTGAATGTTTGGAGTCCATGGATGTCTTCACTGCCATGGAGAAAGCTAAAGCTCACTTGAAGGGTGGAATGAAGAGGATCATCATCTCTAGCCCTTCTGAAGTTTTCCCTGTTAGTGACAGGTGTGAACCATGACATGTATGACAACTCCCTCAAGATTATCAGCAATGTCTCCTGCACCACCAACTGCTTGGTCATCCATGACAACTTTGACATCGTGGAGGGACTCATGACCATAGTCCATGCCATTATTACCATCCAGGAGACCATGGATAGCCCCTCTGGGAAGCTGTGGTGTGATGGCCAAGGGTCTTCCCAGAACATCATCCCTGCTTCTACTGATCCTGTGGGCAAAGTCATCCCTGAGCTGAATATGAAGCTCACTGGCATGGCCTTCCGTGTCCCCACCCACAGTGTGTTGGTTGTGAGTCTGGCCTGCTGCCTGGAGAAAGCTGCCAAACACAATGGTACACAAGAGGGTAGTGAAGCAGCATCAGAGGGCCCCTCAAGGGCATCTGGGGCTGTACCGAGGACCAGGTCGTCTCCTGCAACTTTAACAGTGACACCCACTCCTCCACCTTCGATGCCAGGGCTGGCAATGCCCTCAATGACCACTTTGTCAAGCTCATTTCCTGGTGTGACAACGAATTTAGCTACAACCACAGGGTGGTGGACCTCATGGTACAGATGGCCTCTGAGGAGTAAGAGCCCCCTGGACCACCGGCCCCACCAAGAGGAAGAGAGGCTCTCAGCTGTTGGGGAGTCCTTGCTCCATCAATCCCCCAACACACTGAGAATCTCCTGACCTCCACAGTTTCTATCCCACACCCCCTGAAGAATGGGAGGAGCTTTAGGGAGCCCTACTTTGTCATACCCCATCAATAAAGTTCACTGCACCCAGCCCCCCCAAATTGTGTTCCCTACTGTCGTTCATGAACAAGGACCCTGGTCCCTATGGGAGTATAGTGGTGCCCCCAGGCACAGCTGCCCAGGTTTATTATTTTTCACCAAATTTTCCAGTGCCAGCTTTATATTGGTATCATATTCCCTGGGAGTGAGTGTTCTTCTAGAAGGGTCCGGGGGAGAGTTAAAGAGTAGGAGTATGGCTCAGGTAGAGAGAATCCAGGAAGAGAAGAGGAAAAGGCTGAGCCCAGCCTGAGGGGTCTTTCCTTGGTTTCCTCATACAGACCCTGGGCCAGGACTCAAGAGAGAGAGAGCGAGAGAGAGAGAGATATCTCGGTGCAGGAGGAGGAGTCAGGGCAAAGTCATAGGTCGTGAGGCCTGGCTCTCAGGGTCTCAGTCCTGAAGTCCGAGTCTGAAGCAGGGAAGCTCCGCGTCGGGGAGTCTCAATCTCCCCGGGGTTTCACTTCTCTGTCTCATAACCTGTGTCAGGTACTACCTCCTGCATACTCATGACAAGGCCTTAGTTCTCACTCCCACTGGGTGTCTGGTTTCTAGAGAAGTCAATCAGAGTCACCATGGTTCCAGGTGTACAGTCCTCACAGACTATCAGAACTCATCTTCTCCAGAGGCTCAGGGTCTGGTCATGGGCCCCCGAACCCTCCTTCTGCTCCTCTCCGCGACCCAGGCCCTGCCTGAGACCTGGGCAGGTGAGTGTGAGATCCGCAGGAAACGGCCTCTGCGAGGGAGGTTGGAGCGGACCCGGCAGGAGCGCAGGACCTCAGGCAAGGGGTGTATCAGCCAGCCCCGGCCCGCACACCAGACCCCGGGCCGCCGACTCTCGACCCTGCCCTTCCCCTTTCCCCCGCCCCCTCCTCTCAATCACGGCCCCCTTTTCCGTCTCCCGGTCCCTCTCCCTCTTGTCCCATCGACAGCGGGCCGGGACCCGTGCCGGGAGGAGAACCAACGGTCTCAGCCTCCCCCGCTCCCAGGTCCCCACTCCCTGAGATATTTCCACACCGCCGTGTCCGGGCCCCGCCGCGGGGAGACCTTGTATATCTCCGTCGGCTGCGCGGACGACACGCAGTTCTTGCAGTTCGACAGCGACTCCGCTAGCGGGAGGGTAGAGCCGCGGGCACCATATATGGAGCAAGAGGGACCGCAGTATTAGGAGGCTCAAACCGAGATCTCCCAGGTCCATGCCCAGACTAGCCGAGTGCAGACGGCCCTCGGCTCCTACGACCAGAGCGAATCTGGCGAGCTCTGCGGGCCTGGTCGCACATCACGACCCGCAGAACTCTTGGAGCAGCCGGGGTCGCTCTGACTTTGCGGGCCCAGTATTCATGCCCAGGTCTGGAGACGCTTGCGACCCCTAGATCCAGGAATAACCAGTAGGGACTTACTCGGATTTTATTTTCAATTTAGGAGGACAGGGGCTCTGATCAGCTACCACCCGCTGTTGCTGCGCAGCATTAGACCACCTGGGCGGGGCCAGGTGGGCGGGGCCGACTCCCTGCGCCGCTAGCTGTGCGCGGGGGCCAGGGTCTCACACCTTCCAGAGGGATTCCTGTGGGGTTGTGAGCAGTTTGCACACGGCGGCACCGCCTGCATCAGCCCGATGACCAGCGCTCCTGGAGAGCGGCAGACGAGATGGCCCAGATCACCGGGCGCAAGTGGGAGGCGGCCAGATTAGCTGAGCACTACCGGGCACACCTGGAAGAGGAGTGCGTGAATTGGCTTCAAAGGTACCGGGA
Organism: Macrotus californicus; assembly: GCA_007922815.1. Taxonomy (NCBI): domain Eukaryota; kingdom Metazoa; phylum Chordata; class Mammalia; order Chiroptera; family Phyllostomidae; genus Macrotus; species Macrotus californicus. The sequence continues at coordinate 15,136 of VMDR010018107.1, read as the reverse complement.
GAAAGGGAAAGAGACGCTGCATCGAGCAGGTATCAGGGACAGCAGAGACCTCCTGGATCTTCCCTCAGGCTGGGGCTATACTTCCAGCGGCCCAACCACAGGGGGAGAAAAATGGGATTGACACCCGAATTCTTCCTCCATCTCCTGGCTCCTTGGATCCTGAGGGTAAAGATTTTGGTGGGTTTTCAGGTCTAGTACTTTGAGTGACTCATCCAAAAGGCCCAACTTTCTCTCAAGATATTGAAGGGATTCAATCTTTCCAGAGACGGAAAGGGAAATCTCTGAAGTAATAAATTTTTTTTTTTGAACACTGGCAGTAAGTAGCTTTGGGCAGCACCGGGTGACTTACACTCTCAGGCCTTGCTGTCTGCCCCGTGCCTAACTTCAATGGATGCCTGACTTCATGGTTTTTGAGTCACTCAGTCTCCGCCCAGGTCAGGATCAGAGGTCTCTGTTGTCCCACTCAGAGACCTGGAGCCTCTTATCCTAGACTTCTTACCCTGATTTCGAAACTTTCCAAGGAACAGGTTATCTCAGATCCTGGAGTCCAGGCTGGAGTTTTGCATCTCCTTACCCCCATTCCAGTTGTCCTGTCCATTCTCAGGATGGTCATGTGAGTGCTGCTGTAGTGACCCATGGGAGGTAATGCAGAATTCCTAAATTTTTTCATCCTCAGACCCTCCAAAAACACATGTGACCCACCACCCCAACCCTGAGCATGAGGTCACCCTGAGGTGCTAGGCCCTGGGCTTCTACCCTGCAGACATCACCCTGACCTGGCAGCGGGATGGGGAGGACCAGACCCAGGACATGGAGCTTGGTGGAGACCAGGCCTGCAAGGGACGGGACCTTCCAGAAGTGGGCAGCGGTGGTGGTGCCCCCTGGAGAGGAGCAGAGATACACGTGCCATGTGCAGCTCGAGGGGCTGCCCTAGCCCCTGACCCTGAGATGGGGTGAGGAGGGGATGGAGCACAGAGCCTCTTCTCAGGGAGGCAGGGGCCTCTGGAGGACTTCAGCAGGGTCGGGGCTGGGACCTGGGGGTCAGGGCCCTCACCTTCCATTCCCTTTCCAGAGCCACCGCCTCAGAACATCATCATCATCATCGTGGGCATTATCGTTGGCCTGGTCCTGCTCGGAGCTGTGGTGGCTGGAGCTGTGATGTGGGGGAGGAGGTGCTCAGGTAGAGGAGGGTGGGTCTGAGTTTTCTTGTCTCACAGGGGAGTTTCAAGCTGTAGGAAAACATTTTCCAATCTCTTGCCTTGATGCTGAGAGGTACCATCCACACATTTGTGCTTGAGGTCTTTTTTGCCAACACTCCTTTGAAAGCACATATGAAAAAGAGGAAACTTTATCACCTTGATTATCCTGGTGATTCACTGTCCTGTGAGTCCCAGCAGGTCACATTGGGAGGTCCCTGCTGAACACAGACCTCCAGGAGGGTAGTTGGTCCAGTCCCCATACATGTACTTTCCTCAGGTTTCTCCATCCCGCCCTGGGTCTGTAATCAGAGTTCCGGAAACTTCTCTGGGGCCCAGCACTAGGGCTTCCTTTAGGACCTCATGGCCCTGCCTCCTCCCTTGTCTCTCACAGGATGTGTTCTTCCCGAAGGTGGAAAAGGAGGGAGCTACACTCAGGCTGCCAGTGAGTATGGAGGGGGGACCCCTGAGACCCTGTGTCAGTGCAGATGAGAGTCCATGGGGGACCTCACCCCCCACCATAGTTCCTCCTTTAGTCTCCTCTCCTGGGCCTCTGACCATGTCCTGTTTTGTGTCACCCCAGGCAGTGACAAGTGCCCAGGGCTCGGATGTGTCTCCTCTCAGAGCTTGTAAAGGTAAGACGCTGACATGAGGAGGGGTTGGGGCAGAGGGGACAGGACTGGGCAATGGGGACTCTCTGGGTTTGGATGTTTTGAGTTACTGAAGGGTTCTTCAGAATGTCACCACTTACAGTGACTGACCTGAATTTGTCCTTGATTATTTTCTTTCCCAGTGTGAGACAGTCGCCTTATATGGGTCTGATACAAGGTTTGTTCATGCCCCCAAGTTGTGACTTCAGGATCTCCTAATTTCCCTTCTGCAAAAGACATCTCATGTCTGGGTTTCTATCAGCATAATGTGAGGAATGTGGGAGACTGGGCCACCCCTGCCCGCCATGACCTGTCCCTGACACCCACACCATCATACATGTTGTACATATTAAATACATGCAATTTTTTTGTATATCAATGATACCTCAATAAAGTTGTTTAAAAAATAGTTTTTTTTGAAAAACATGTTTTGAAAGTTGCTGACTGGTTCCTAATTTAAGCGTTACCATTTGAGATCATAAGTTAGATTGACAAAATCCTTGTAATTTTTATGTATTTTATGTTTTAAAGTAAGTGATTCACTCTACTTTCTGATAAAATATAATGTTAAAATATTAGTGTGAGCAGTTCAACACTCAATTAATTATGTGCATCCCTGTCTGACAGAAGCTGTGTGTGTACAATGAATCTTAGAGAATATCAATAAAAAGTAAATGTCAATCATGGGTTCCTCAATTACAAACGAAAAGGAAATTTGACAAACCATAAAAATCTTCTTGTCCTTTTATGCTAAACTAGTGTGTGGTAGAATGAATGACATCTGTGTGCAAATTTGTGTGAAGGTAAGTTTTCAACTCCCTTGGGCAAATAGCAAGGAGCAAAACAGCTGGATGGAAAGGTAGGAGTATGGTTCATTTTGCAAGAAACTGCTACGCTGTCCTCCATGGCGGCTGTACCACTTTGCACTCCCCCCAGCAGTGACTGAGAGTGAGAATACCTGCTGCTCCACATCCTCCTGGCACTGAGTGCTTCAGTGCTCTGGGTTTTGGCCACTCTGATAGGTGTGCAGTGCACTTCACCAATAGTTTAATTTGCATTTCTCTGATGACATTATGAGGCGGAGCATCTTGTTTGCCATCTGTATATCATCTTTGATGAGGTGTCTGTTAAGGTTTTTGGCCCATTTTTAATCACTTTTTCTCTTATTGTTGAGTTTTTAAATTCTATGTTTATTTTGGATAACGGTCCTTTTTCAGTTTTGTGTTTTGCAAATATTTTCTGCCAGTCTATGTCTTGCCTTTTTATCCTCTTGAGCATTCCTAGATTTAAAATTTTAGATTACATAAATAATTTTTTAAAATATCATAGCCTAATAAAACTATTTATAAAATAACTCTTTAATAGAAAACTATATATAGAATAAGTTTGCCACTTTTTTACAGCAAATCTGTAAGTAGAAAAGGACTTTCTTTAACATGCAAATAAAAATTTGGTACCCTTTTTCTGTACCCAAGAGAAGAGTGATAAATAGTGTCCTTTGTATAGTTCAGTTATTTGATTAGCTGATGAACTTAAGGAAATCTTACTCCTCGACTACGTTTAAGTCACATTTTTTCATTGAAATGGGGTATGTTCCAAAGGTGGTAACAAAGCTATTGTTGGATGGGTGGACTGCATTTTTACAACACTATAGCAGACCCTTTATTTCATTTCTCTAATGCTGCTCTGTCACAAGGGACCATTTAAATTTAAAGCAATTAAAAATAAAATAAAATTTGAAATTCGGTCTCTTCATTGTACTAGCTAAGTTGTAGAATGAAGTACAATTACTTAAAGCACTCCAAAGTCACAGTGACAGAGGCTGCCATGATGTGCAGATACAGAACATTCTGGCATAGTGGGAGGGACTTTGAGCAGCAGTGTCCCAATGGATTCCTCTTCCCTAGATAGAACTGCTGTGTGTAATTACGGATGATGACAACCCAGAGTTTCAATTCTTATTCATGATCTCTTCTGATGGGTGAGGGTCCCCCTCTTTTGTGAGAAAAATTTAATTATTCCATAAAGAGTTAATATGACTATTAACACTTTTACACCGTAAATCACAACCATTAAAGAGGTACATGAATTGTTTGCATTTTAACAACAGGGTGTAAATCCATATGACAAGAGTCAGGGAAAAAATTTATAACCAAGAAATTTCTTTACCATTTTCCATAGCAATAACAATCCCTTTGGTTATTTTTAGGCTTTTCTTTAGAGTTTCCACCCCTACATATGCCTCTTTATTTTATTTTATTTTTTTTAAGATTTTATTTATTCATTTCTAGAGAGAGGGGAAGGGTGGGAAAGAGAGGGAGAGAAACATCAATCAGTTGCCTCTTGCACGTCCCCAACCAAGGACCTGGCCCACGACCCAGGCATGTGCCCTGACTAGGAATTGAACTGACAATCTTCCAGTTCACAGGCTGGCACTCAACCCACTGCCCACACCAGCCAGGGCCTACGTATGCATCTTTAAACACTATGGATTATTTTGAACTTTAGAATTTTCATACAAATAAAATTATGCTATTTGTTTTCTTTTGAATCTTCATTTTAGTTCAGTAGCCTATTTGCCAAGTTGTTACAGATGTCTGTAGTGTTTACCTTCACTGTTGTATAGTGTTCCAGTGAATACGTAAATCCCAGTTTAAATTAAGTGTTCTGTTTGTAAGATTTGATTTATTTTTTGTTTTTTCAAACAATGCTGCTATATATCTTGTATGTGTATGCTGGCACACCTGAGCTGATATCACCCAAAATTATATGCCTAGGAGTGAAATTATTGATGTATATGTGTAATATCCAAATGAAATAGTTGACAGACTAAGCAAACAAGAACAGAGACAGAATCATGGATACAAAGGACATTTTGATGGTTGCCAGATGGGTGGGATGTGTGGGGGAATGAGTGAAGAGGTGAGGTGTGGGAGTCTCTGTCTGGCAGAGTCCTCCTGGCCATCCTCTGGCTGTCTCGGATGAAATGAGACTTCCAAGACAAGATCTGCATGGGGAGAAAAGTCTGGCTAATCTCTCAGAGGAGAAGAGCCTCAAGCACCCTATGCCTGGGTATTTATTGAGTTCAGCTCACACAGAGATACATAGTATGCACGTAAAGCTCATCAATCAATGTCCAAAAAGCTACAGTCATGAAACACTGACATCATCTACAGTTAACTGAGGAAACACAGGGCTTGTCTCTGGTCAGGGTCAGTGAGACATGCTGATGCCAGAAGGTTGTTGAAGTGTGTATCATGAAGTAGGGAGTTTCACTCCCTACGCTTTGAACTCAAACCTCTGGTTCATACCCACAGGGTTATCGCTAGGCAGAACAAGCCTCAAAGGAAACAATGTACATTCTTTATCAGGTCTGATTGCCTCTGGGATTGCCGTCCATTCCAGTACAAGGCCACAGCTGCCTCTGGCATTGTTTTCAGGCTGAGTAAGGCAGGGTAAGGTGGGGGGAGCAAAGCAGCCAAGAGATTAGGAGACTTCTTACAGATAGAATGAGGACTCAGGCTATGACAAAGCTGAGGGGCGAGGGTCTTTCTGCCCCTTCTCTATAGTTCCCTAAGTTCTTCCCTGATGGCCCTTTTTTGCGGCTGTGCCTGGCTTAGGTTGCCCCTCCTTCGAGGGGTCTTACCTGTCTTTGACAAACCAGCCATCTTTTGGGGCCAAGCAGGGCGACGTGAGGGAGGCAGAGGCTGCACTCCTGCCAGAAGGTAGCTTTTGTCTCCTTAGTGGCTCATGGCCCCAAGGCCTTTTCACCCAGCCCTGCCCTGGGACTCTTTTGTCTGTTAGTGAGGCCCAGTCCCTGAAACCAGGCAGGATGGCTCCCAACAGTGAGGGGATTAATAAGTACAAATAGCCCTGGCTGGTGTAGTTTAGTGGACTGAGTGCGGGCTGCAAACCAAAGGGTTGCCAGTTCCATTCCCAGGCGGGGCACATGCCTGGGTTGCAGGCCAGGTCCCCAGTAGGGAGAGTGTGAAAGGCAACCACACATTGATATCTCTTTCTCCTTCCATTCCCCTCTCTCTAAAAATGAATAAATAAAATCTTAAAAAAAAAAAAAGAAGTACAAACAGGATAGTCATGGGGATGTAAAGTACAGTGTAAGATATGGAGTAGCCAAAGAATGTATATGCATGACTCATGGACATGAATAATGGTGGGGGGATTGTCTGAGGGAGTGGGGGATGCTGCGTGGAGGGGGGTAAGGAGAAAAACTGGGACAACTGTAATAGCATAATTGATAAATATAATTTGAAAAATAAATAATTGACAGACACACTGCTTTTCCAACAGGGCTGTCCCAGTTTATATTATGGTGAGCAGTGTATGACAGCTCCTGACACTCCATATCCTAACCAATATTTGTCATAGTCAATCATTTTTTCATTTCCTTGCTTTTTTCTGTTGTTAAAATTTTTACTTTTGTAAAATATATGTAACATAAAATTTATAATTTTATCCATTTTAAGTGCTCAGTTTAGTGGCATTATGTACATTCACATTTTTCTGCAGCCATCAATGCCATCCAGCCTCAGAACTCATTTTGCAAAACTGAAACTCTGTATCCTTCAAACAATAACCCCCTTATGCATCCCTCCCCCAGCCCTTGGCTACCACTATTCCACTTTCTATCTCTATGCATTTGAATATTGTCAGTTCCTGATATGAATAGAACCTCTGTTTCCTATACTATTTTCTACCTCCCCCTGTCCATTTTATGCCTACTAGTTATGCTTCTTCTTCCCTGTACCTTTCCCCTTCATTCCTCCTCTCCCCCTCCCCACCGAAATCCCTCCATGTGATGTCCATTTCTGATTCTGTTCCTGTTCTAGTTGTTTGCTTCGTTTTTGTTTTCGGTGTTTTTCTTTTTTTTAGGTTCATTTGTTGATAGTTGTGAGTTTGTTGTCATTTTACTGTTCATAGTTTTGATCTTCTTTTTCTTAGATAAATCCCTTTAACATTTTGTATAATAATGGCTTGGCGATGATGAACTCCTTTAACTTTACCTTATCTGGGAAGCACTTTATCTGCCCTTCCATTTTAAATGAAAGCTTTACTGGATAGAGCAATCTTGGATATAGGCCTTTCACGACTTCAAATTTCTCCTTCCAGTCCCTTCTTGCCTGCAAGGTTTCTTTTGAGAAATCTGCTGAGAGTCTAATGGGAACACCTTTGTAGGTAACTGTCTTCTTTTCTCTGGCTTCTTTTAGGATTCTCTCCTTAATTTTGGTCTTGGGTAACTTAATAATGATGTGCCTTGGTGTATTCCTCTTTGGGTCCAAGTTCTTTGGGACTCTCTGGGCTTCCCGAACTTCCTGGCAGTCTATTTCCTTTGCCAGATTGGGGAAGTTCTCCTTCATTATTTGTTCAAGTAAGTTTTCAATTTCTTGCTGTTGTTCTTCTCCTTCTGGCACCCCTATGATTCTGATATTGGAATGTTTCTGGTTGTCCCAGAGGCTTGTAAGAGTCCCTTCGCTTTTTCAAATTCTTGTGTCTTCATTTCTTCTGGATGGATGTTTATTTTTTTTCTTTTGTTCCAAATCATTGCTTTGAGTCCTGGTTTCTTCCCTGTTGCTGTTGCTGTTGAATCTTCCCTGAACATTCTGCTTTACTTCATTTTGGGTATCCTTTATTTGTTTTTTCATTTTTTGACCAAGCTCATTCAGATCTGTGAGCGTTTTGATTACCAGGGCTTTAAATCCTCCATCAGATAGGTTGGCGATCTTCTCCTCACTTAGTTCTCTTTCTGAGGCTTTGCTGTGTTCTTTCATTTGGGCCATATTTCTTTGTCTTGGTGCAGCTGATAGGTTGTAAGGGGGCGGGGCCTTAGATATTCATCCAGGCAGGGCAACTCTCTGCTGTGCTGTGGAGCTGCCTGTGGGGGAGAGGCCAGAGAGGGAACAATGCAGCTCCCTTGTGTGTCCCTGGCGCTCTTTCGGTGGGACTCTCATGTGAGACTTAGAGTATCTCCCACTGCTGCAACCCCAGCTGGAGCCCACAGTCAGCTCTGTCTCAGTTTTCCCCTTAAGTCAGCCCCTCCCTCGATGTTCAAGGAGCTCGGCAGCCAGCCCCGCCCCTCAGCCGACTGGAGCGGTTTTTCTTTTTTTAAGATTTTATTACTTTATTGTTGTTCAATTACAGTTGTCTGCATTTTCCCCCATCACTCCCCCGCACCCAAGCCAATCCCACCTCTCTCCCTTTCTCCCACCCTCCCCCTTGGTTATGTCCATGTGTCCTTTATAGTGGTTCCTGAAAACCCTTCCCCACACTGTCCTCTCCCCTCTCCCCTCTGGCTATTGTTAGATTGTTCTTAATTTCATGGATGGAACTGGAGAGCATTATGTTAAGTGAAATAAGCCAGGGAGTGAGGGACAAATACCACATGATCTCACCTTTAACTGGAATTAACAAAAGAAAAAAGCAAACAAAATATAACCAGAGACATTGAAATTAAAATAGAGCGGTTTTTCTGAGTCTGCCCTCTTGATCTATGCCTTACCAGTCTGGTTGATCTGGTTGATTTTTCCTTTAATTCCTTAGTTGTTGGAGTTCCATGTAGTCTGATTTTCTGGTGCTTTTGGTTGTTTATTGATTTTTTATTGGTTGTTATCCTCCTTTTGGTTGTGCGAGGAAGCAAAGGGTTTCCACGTATGCTCTCCTATGTTTAACTTTTTGAGAAAGTGCCATATTGTTCTCCATAATTGCTGCACCATTTTTCATGTCCACCAACAGTGTACAAGGTTGCCTACCATTTGCGAGGCAACACTTTTTAATTTCTCTTTGCTTTTTGTTTTGTAATAGTCATTCTAATGGGATGGCATCCTAATGTGAAGTGGTATCTCCTTATGTTTTTTTTTGTTTTGTTTTTTTAAATTACTTTATTGTTGTTCAATTACAGTTTGAATTTTCCCCCCACCACTCTCCCCCCACCCCAGCCAATCCCACCCCCCTCCCCAGCTCCCACCCTCCCCCTTGGTTTCTCCTTATGGTTTTGATTTGCATTTCCTTAATGATTAGTGATGTTGAGCATCTTTTCATATGCTTATTGGCCACTGTATAACTTCTTTGGAGAAATATCTATTCAAGTCCTCTGCCCATTTTATTTTATTTTTAATGATTTTATTTATTTATTTTTAGAGAGTGGAAGGTAGGGAGAAAGAGAGGGAGGGAAACATCAATGTATGGCTGCCTCTTGTGCTCCCCGCACCGGGGACCGGGCCCGCAACCCAGGCATGTGCCCTGACTGAGACTTGAACCAGCAATCCTTTGGTTCACAGGCCAGCACTCAATCCACTGAGCCACACCAGCCAGGGAAGTCCTCTGCCCATTTTAAAATCAGGTTGTTTGTCTTTTGTTGTTGAGTTTTAGTTGACTATGTATTCTGGATTTTAATCTCTTGTCAGATATATGGTTTGAAATATTTTCTCCCATTCACTGGCTTGCCTTTTTACTATGTTGACAGTGTCTTTTGGTATACAATTTGTCCATTTTTTTTCTTCTGTTGCTTATGCCTTTGGTGTCCAATAAACTAAGAAATCATTGTTAAATCTAATATCATGAGGCTTTCCCTCTAAGTTTTCTCCTAGCTTTATGGTTTCAGTTCCTTTTACCCATTTTGATTTTATATTTTTGCATATTGTGTTAGGTAAGGGTCCAACTTCATTCTTTTGCATGTGGATATCCAGTCTTCTCAGCACCATTTGTTAAAAAGACAGTTCTTTCTCCATTGAATGAATAGTCTTATCACATTTGTCAAAAAAAAAATCTGACCATGTATGCAAGTGTTTATTTCTAGGCTGGAATTGCTGGGTCATAAGGCAATTCCATTTTTAATTTTTGAGGATCCTCCATATGTTTTCCATAGTGGCTGCACCAATTTGCATTCCTACCAACAGTGCAATAAGGGGTCACATAAGAGGCAACCATACACTGATGTTTCTCTCCATCTTTTTCTCCTTTCCTTCCTCTCTGTCTAAAATTAAATAAATAAAATATTAGGCAGAGGGGAAGGAAAGGAGAAAAAGAGCAAGAGAAACATCAGTGTGTGGTTGCCTCTCATATGCCCCCTACTAAGGGTCTGGCCTGCAACCCAGGCATGTGCCCTAGACTGGGAATTGGAACCAGTGACCCTTTGATTCTCAGGTGGGCCCTCAAAAACTGAGCCACACCAGCCAGGGCTTTTTATTTTAATTAGAAAAGTTTTTTAGTCCTGGCTAGTGTAGCTCAGTGAATTGGGTGCAGACCTGTGAACCGGGGGGTCGCTGATTAGATTCCTGGTTGGGGCACATGCCTGGGTTGCGGGCTGGGTCCCCAAAAGGGGATGCGTGAGAGGCAACTACACGATGATGTTTCTCTCCCTCTCTTTCACCTTCCCTTCTCCTTTCTCTAAAAATAAATAAATAAAACATTTTTTAAAATAAAAAAAAATTTTTATTGTTGTTCAGTTACAGTTGTCTCCATTTTTTTTCCCATTGCTCTCCCCTGCCCTGTCCACCCACCTCACACATTCAATTCTCCCCCATGTTATCCTTGTCCATGGGTTCTTTGTACATGTTCATGGACTTGGCCCTTCCCCCTTTTTTTCCCTGTTATCCCCCTCCTCATTACCTTCTGGTGACTGTCAGTTTGTTCTTCATTTCCCTGTCTCTGGTTCTATTTTGCTCGCTTGTTTTTTTTTGTTGATTAGGTTCCACTTATAGGTGAGATCATAGGGTATTTGTCTTTCACCACCTGGCTTATTTCACTTAACTAATACTCTCTAGTTCCATCCATGCTGTCATGAAGAGTAGGAACTCCTTCTTTCTGCTGTGTAGTATTCCACTGTGTAAATGTACCACAGTTTTTTTATACACTCATTTACTGATGGGCACTTAGGCTGTTTCCAGCACTTGTCTATCATAAATAATGTTGCTATGAACATCGAGGTGCATAGGTTCTTTTGAATTGGTGTTTCAGGACTCTTAGAGTATAATCCCAGAAGTGGAAATGCTGGGCTAAAAGGCAGTCCATCTTTAGTTTTTTGAGGAAACCACACTGTTTTCCACAGTGGCTGCACCAGTCTGCATTCCCACCAACAGTGTACTATGGTTCAATTTTCTCCACATCCTCACCAGCACTTGCTTGTTGATTAGTTTATGATGGCCATTCTGACTGATGTGAAGTGGTACCTCATTGTTTTAATTTGCATCTCTCTGATAATTAGTGGTGCTGGGCATCCATTCATATGTCTCTGGACCCTCTGTTTGTCCTCCTTGAGGAAGTGTCTGTTCAGGTCCTTTGCCCATTTTTAATTGCATTGTTTGTCTTCCTGGGGTGGAGTTGTGGGAGTTCTTTATATATTTTGGAGATCAAACCCTTTCCGAGATATCATTGGCAAATATATATTCCCATATGGTTGGTTCCATTTTCATTTTGCTGATTTTTTTTTAGCCATGCAGAAGCTTTCTAATTTGATAAAGTCCCATTTGTTTATTTTTTCCTTTATGTCCCTTGCTCTATGGGACATATTGATGAAAATATTGCTGTGTTGAATATCTGAAATTTTCCTGCCTATGTTTTCCTCTAGAACTTTTATTGTGTAATGACTTATATTTAAGACTTTCATCCATCTTGAGTTTATTTTTGTGTTGGTGATCGAGTTTCTTTCTTTCTTTTTTTTTTTTTTTTTTTGCATGTAGCTGTCCAGATCTAATACCATTTGTTGAAGAGGCTATTTTTTCTCCATTTTATGTTCTTGCCCCCTTTGTTGAATATTAGTTGATCATAAAGACATGGGTTTATTTCTGGGCTCTCTATTTTGTTCCATTGGTGTGTCTGTTCTCATGCAAATACCAGACTGTTTTGATTACGGTGCCCTTGTAATATAGTTTGATATCAGGTATTGTGATTCTTCCTACTTTGTTCTTCTTTCTCAAAATTGCTGTAGCTATTCAGGGTCATTTATGGTTCCATATATATCTTTGAAATATTTGTTCTAGAGCTGTGAAATATGTGATTGGTGTCTTAATAGGAATTGTGTTGAATCTATAAATTGCTTTGGATAGTATGGACATTTTGATGATGTTAATTTTTCCAATCCATGAACATGGTATATGCTTCCATTTATTTGTGTCTTCCTTAATTTCTTTCTTCAGTGATGTGTAGTTTTCTGAGTACAGGTCTTTTACATCCTTGGTTAGGTTTATTCCTAGGTACTTTATTTTTCCTGTTGCTATAGCAAATAGGATTTTTTCCCTAATTTCTGTTTCTGATATTTCATTTTTGGTGTACAAACATGTCTTAAATTTCTGAAAATCCCACTTTGTATCCTGCTGCTTTGCCAAATTCGCTTATTAGCTCAAGTAGTTTTTTGGTGAAGTGTATAGGGTTTTCTGTATACACTATCATGTCATCTGCAAACAATGACAGTTTTACTTCCTCCTTTCCAATTTGGATGCCTTTTATTTCTTTTTCTTGTCTGATTGCTGTGGCTAGAACTTTCAATATTATGTTGAATAGAAGTGTTGAAAGCAGACACTTGTCTTGTTCCTGATCTTAGTAGGAAAGCTTTTAGTTTTTGCCCGTTGAGTATGATGTTGGCTGTCGGTTTCTCATATATGGCCTTTATCATGTTGAGTTATGCTCCATGTACTCCCACTTTGCTGAGTGTTTTTGTCATAAATGGGTGCTGTGCCTTATCAAATGTTTTTTCTGTATCTGTGGATATGATTATGTGATTTTTTTCTTCCCTGTTATTTATGTGATGTCTTATGTTTATTGATTTGCAAATATTGTTCCAACCTTGCATCCCAAGGATGAATCCCACTTGATCATGGTGTATGATCTTTTTAATATGTTGCTGAATGCAGTTTGCTGGTATTTTGTTGAGGATTATAGCATCTATGTTCATTAGCGATATTGGCCTGTAGCTTCTCATTCTTTGTTGTGTCTTTATCTGGTTTGGGGATAAGTATGATGGTGGCCTCATAAAAAGAGTTTGGAAGTCTTCCATCTTCTTGGACTTTTTGGAATATTTTGAAATCATATCAAGCAGAAAATGCTTGATCTGGTTTCACTTTTCTTGAATGTGTTGAGGCTTATTTTGTGTCCTATCATGTTGTCTATCTTTGAAAATGTTCCATGTGCAATTGAAAAGAACATGTATTTTGCTTCTTTGGCATGAAACATTCTGTATTTATCAATGAAGTCCATTTGATCTAGTGTGTCATTCAATGCCACAATATCCTTGTTGATTCTTAGTTTGTAAGATCTATCCATTATTGACAGTGGAGTTTTAAAATCTCCTACTATAAGTTTATTGCTGTCTATATCTTTCTTGAAGTACCCCAGGATTTTCCCTATATATTTGAGTGCTCCTATGTTGAGTGCATATATGTTTACAATGTTTATGTCTTCTTGATGGGTTATGTCCTTGAGTATTATGAAGTGTCCATCTTTGTCTCTTTTTATGGCCTTTGTTTTGAAATATATTTTGTCTGATATGAATTGATACCTCTGCTTTTTTTTTTCCCTATCCATTTCCTTGGAATATTTTTTCCCAACCCTTCACTTTCAGGATGTATAGGTCCTTTTGTTCTGAGGTGGGTCTCTTGTAGGCAGCATATGTGTGGGTCATGTTTTCTTGTCCATTCAGCTACCCTATGTCTTTTGATTGGAGCATTTAATCCATTTACATTTAAGGTTATTATTGATAGGTACTTATTCATTGCCACTTCCCCCCATTGTACCTGTGTTCCTCTCTTTGTTACTCTTTTTCTTCATGTTCTTAAAGCAGTCCCTTTAGCATCTCTTGCAGAGCTGGTTTGGTGGAGGTGTATTCTTCGAGGCTTCTTTTGTCTGGGAAACTCCTTATTTTGCCTATTTTAATCAAGAGCCTTGCTGGGTAGAGTAGTCTTGGTTGCAGACCTTTGTTTTTCATTACTTGGAATATGTCTTGCCATTTCCTGGCTTGTAGTGTTTCTGTTAAGAAATCAGTTGCTGGCCTTATCAGAGCTCTCTTGTATGTTACTTCCTATTTCTGCCTTTAAGATTCTTTGTCTTTGAATTTTGCCATTTTAATTATGATGTGTTTTGGAGTGGGTCTCTTTGGGTTTCTCTGGGACCCTCTGTTCTGTGTGACTTTTCTTGTGTGACTTTTTCATCAAATTAGGTAATTTTTCTGTCATCACTTTTTCAAATAGGTTTTCTGTCCCTTGCTTCTCTTCTTCTCCTTCTGGTATCCCTATTATACAGATATTATCATGTTTTATGTTATCTTGCAGCTCTCTTAATCCCTCTTCATTCTTTGACTCTTTTTTTCTTTTCTTGCTCCTTCTGGGAATTTTTTTCTAGCTTATCCTCCAGCTCACTGATTCGATCCTCTGCTTCATCTAGCCTGCTTTTAATTTCTTCTACTGTGTTCTTCAATTCAGAAATTGTGTTCTGCATTTCCTCCTGGCTTTTATTGATATTTTCTATGTCCTTTTTCATGCTGATGTAGTTCACAGTAAGTTCCTTGTAGCTTCCCTGTAGTTCTTTGTAGTTCTCACTGAGCTCATTGAGCTTCCTTAAAACCATTGTTTTGAACACAGTGTCTGATAGTTTACTTGTCTTTATTTCATTAACACTCTTTTGATGGATTCCTCCTTTCCTTTTGATTTGGGTTGTTTTTTTGTCTCCCCATTTTAGGGGAAACTCTTCTTGTTTGTTTCTTTTCTTAAATTGATCTGCTTTGACTCCCTGTCTTTGTGGTATGAACTTCTATGGTGGGAGACTTGTGAGATTCAGTGGTGCAGTCTCCTTGATCTCCTGAACTTGATGTTTTTGCGATGTGCTTTATGCCATTTATGTTGGTTCTCTGTATGTAATTGGGTTTTCATTGTTGTTGGGTTGTTCTTTGGTTGGTCCTTCCCTCCAGCTGGCTGACTGAGGGTCACTCCACCCACCACGTCTTGTGTGCTGTTGAGCAGGTGCTGCCAGAACAAAACCACACAGCCCAGGAAACAAACCCACACCCGCAAAAATAACTCCCTCCCATAATCCCACTATCAACAGCAAATGATCCAGTATTAATAAGGGTATAAAGAGATTAAAACTATCATAAGGAAGAAATGAATATGAGATGACTGAAGGAAAAAATGATTTTGAGAAGGTATAGGTAGGAGCACTAGTAAGAGTAGGGAATTGGAGCAATGCAAAGAGAGAAAGTAAAATTTACATTGTAAATAAAAAAGGAAATGAAGAATTCAGAATGAAGTAAGAGATGGGAAGCGTATAGGATTAGGTTCAAACAAAAAT
>VMDR010018106.1:0-19474 GCA_007922815.1 Macrotus californicus | reverse complement strand
ACTGAGTAACTTTTCCAAGGTGTTAGAACTAAAATTTGACCAAGGGAATCTGGCTTCTGAGTCCACTTAACTTTCTATTATTCACTAAATTACACAGACTTTCTATTTTTGGTAAAGTCTTCTCTTATATTTGCAGCTGAGCTCAAACAATTAGCACCCCAGGAAAGACATATATCAAAAGATTGGGCAAAACATCTGGCTTTCGTCCAGACTGGTTTTTTGCTTGAAAGCACAAAGTCAGATGCTCTTCAAATCAACTCAGGATTTTCCCAGCAAAGTTCATTGAGAAAGGGAAACCACTAAATTAATGAGCAACCAAAATTCACTGGTTTTGTGGTTATTTTATATCAAATACTTTGAATTTTTAATCACAGGCACTTCTACAGTAAACTATTCAGTAAATTTAAATAATTTCTCATGAGATTAATCTATAACGCTGTCTGTTCCTCTCTTCAACTTATACAGAACTGACTCAAAAGATTTCATCACACCAACATTTAAAATATAATTCCAAAACAGCATAAATGTTTTTCAAAAGCATTAAGGAACATCATGATTCTAACTTTTAAAAGAGGTATTTTTACATTCCATAAGCTGCAGTGTAAGAGAGGGGAGGATTTTGCTTAATGTGTATGTGCAGGTATCTGTAGAGAGCATCTGGAAAAGAACGAAAGACTATTTTTCAAAATGCTAATAGTGGTTATCAGTGGGTGGCAGAACTTCAGGTGTTTCATTATTTTTTCCCCAATTTTTCTCCATGAAATGTGGAATTAAAGGGGAAGAGAGTGAGCAGGGAAAATCAAGGAAACTAATTTTCATTGGGAGATGGGCCTTCGAATAAATCCTTAATCTGCACAGTAACACCAAGGTAGTTATTAGCATCTCATTTTTACAGATGGGAAAACTGAGGCCCAGAGAGCTTGCATCTTGCTCAGAGACATAGTGACTGACAGGCAAGATCTAATTCTAAAGCCCACAGTCTTTCTGTCAGAAGATTATGATCTATTCATGTTCACACTTTCATAAGAGATGGAAGAAGAAGATAAGAGCAATATAGATTCTCTTTCCTTTAATCTCCCTCACCTTTCCCCCCACAAACTAATAAATGTATTGGTATTAAGCTAATCATATAGATCATTATGTATGGGAGATGCAGAGTGCCTGCATTATCAAAGTCCTCAGTACCTACTTCTTGTTGGTGCAGTGACAGCATTCAGCATACTGGAGAACCATTCTAGCACCTTGGACCTGACTTCAGCGTTAATATTGGACTCACTGCCATTTATACTCTAATGAAGTTATTTTTGTGAATCAAGATCAGGAATAGATCCTGCACATTGATATTTATAGTTGGAAATGGGAGCACTATTAAAATAATGAACACAGAGGTTCTTCTTTATCTACAGTCCTTCACCCCAAACAGCTTAAGAAATAGGGGACAGAAAGTGCGGGGGAGAAAAGACCAGAGGAACATCAAGACCAAAAAGCGAGGAGAAACTAGAATTTACTTAGAATTCATTGTGTTTGATCTTCAAATTTATGTAACTGAAATCATAGGCTTTGTTTCAGTAGGTAAATCAAATATGTCAGATACAATGCTTTAATCATATTAACATCTGTAGTTTTGTGCTTAAAAATGTAGTCTGTTCATCAAAATTAGTGATACTGATTCTTAAAAAAAAAAAACAAAAACAACACTGTACACATCAATATTTGAAGACTCGGAGTTCAGGGACTGAATGTAAAAAATACATATCTACTTTAGCTCTTAAGACTGTTTAGCTTTACAAATGAAATAAACTGTGTACTTTACCTGTCAAGGTTTAAAGTTCCTGTGTATATAAACTCCAGCAGTTTCTTAAATCCATCTGCCTTCACCTGACTCTGATCAAGAAAAACATTGTTCTCAGAAGTGCTTCGGTAGATTGCACCAAAATACTCACTAAACGAGGCAAGCACATTCCTATGAGCTTTAAACTGGAATTCCCCAATCACTACGGTGCAGTCACAAAGAAAACCTGCTTCCCGTTGTTTGTTCAGTCTCTCTAAAAGGTGCTCACAGTGGTGCGAATACTGCATTTTGATATCGCAATGGGATTTTACCCTTGTTCTAAAAGACAAAAAGAAATATCAAATCAGCAATCCTAAGTTTCCATCAAACATTTAACCCATGTAATTGGTAAGGGGAGAAGGGGGACAGGGGCATAACAGGAACAAGAAAAAAGTCAGTTCTCATTTTATCCCCCCACCAGAAAATTCTTACTAAACACATAGTGGTCAAAAATGCTGAAGGGATAAGTTCTTTATATCTTCGTTTCATCTTGGTTAACTAACACAATCCCTTGGACACATCAATAAAGGGCAGAGTCAAAAAACACTTCCACAAGCTAGGGAAAAAAGCACCACAAAATTTCTCGATTTTGCACCAGTTTAAAGTTCAGATTTTCAAGCTCAGCAGGCATATGCATGTTAAGAAAAAAATTAACCATTAAGGAGTGATTCCATGGGAAAGACACAGTATGCGATCTTTAAAACTGCCCTCAAGTCACCGAAACCTGTTAAGCTTTCGCGGTGCAGAGTTGCTTCAAAACGCTAGGCGAGTGTCCAGGGGGTGGAGAATGAGCAAGGCCAAGACTTGTCAAAGGTTCCGTCCCTCTCTGGGAAGAGGCCACACCCCTTCACTCCCCCCAACCTCCACTCAAGGTGGCACGGTAGAGTGACAACGAAAGCCGGTTTCTCGCGGCCTCTGGCGCCCTGCCCTTCGCCCAGCTCCCACTCCCCCAAATCCCCACAGCAAAGGTTGTAACCAAGGCCAACACCGGGTTGCCTTGCCCAACCTTTCCACATTAACAGTTTCGTCCCGACTTGAGCTCGAACTCCAAGGTGCCTGCCCCCCAGTGGCCCAGGGTCTGAAGAGCACGGGGATAGTGGGCTGGGGGTGAAGACAGAACTCACCTAATAGCAAACCAAGCGGGAACACTGTTTCTTCACTCTCTCGCCGCCATCTTGGGAGGACGTCACCACGCCACGCCCCGCCTCTCTCTTCTTCCTCCACGGTAACGTCACATCCGGCCCAGGCGTCACTTGGCAACACTGGAGGCTCTAGGACCGTGGAGGTCCAGTACTGGCCTTGGCTGAACTGGCTGGCCCACAAACACACACACACACACACACCCTCTTACATGCCAGGGGCCTCCGAAATAGCGAGCGTCAAAGATAAGGGACCTCAGGACTCGCTCACAGCGCCCCGCCTGTCTTCCTCATTCTCAGCATTCCGGTCGGCCGAAACTCGGTGTCTCGCGCTCTGCCCGAATTTGGCCCGAGGCCTGGCAGAGCTGCATCACAGCCCACTTTCCAGGAGCCAAACTGCGCACTGCATGCTGGGGCTTGTAGTTGCTCGTCTTCTCCCATCATCCTTCCCTTCCTCGTGAACTACTGCTTTGTGTACTGGGCTCTCGGCGGTGGGGAGGTTTTGAGCTGAGACTGATCACCCCTTGTCGGTTTACGTACCCGAAAGCTGTTGGGACCTCCTGAGTTTTGTTTGCATCGGCCAACTGTAGCCCAGTTTCCAGGATACCCTTACCTGGAGACAGAAGTCTGAAGCACGAAAGCGGAGCAAAGCAGTAGGGCACACTGGGCATGCGCAACAGTGGAGGAAGGTGGGCGTTATACCGGAAAGAGTTTTGAGTCGGGGCTAGGAACATTTTAATACAATTATTTACATCTAATTCGTATTTTGTATAGTGAAGGAGAGGGAAGCCAGTTTGCATAATATACAAAAAGGGCAGAAACAGTAAGATCCGTCATTTATGTTAAGGCATATTCTCCTGTACCCGCGGATATAAAAAATCTCAGAAAAACAAAACTTCAACATTGTTAATTGTTAAAAATTGTGTCAGAACCATAGGAAACGTATTAGCAACTTTATTTTAAAGGACAATCTCAACTTGAATTTATTCGTTTCTTCTCTCCAAGACTTTTCCAACCAGTTTCAGTTTGCTGTCTTTATAACTTATTTCTACTCAGAATCATTTTTGTGCATAAAACACAACTGTTATGTTTATAAAGAAAAAAAATTGAGGCTGGTTCTTTATTTTGTTACTGAACTCAAGGGGTTGGCCGCTTGGGGTGTTATTTTAAAAAATGAAGTGGTTGTTGCATGGTAGTTTTAATTACTTGTAACAAATAAAGAACACGGGATTCATATCCAAAGCTCTTGTCTCCCAGAAGGGAGGCTTAGCCATTGCTTATATACACTATTTGGTCAATTACACGCCAGTTTCTTCTTTGCAGTTGGCTACTCTTACCTAGTTGAGTTCCTGTCAAGCTCATCCTGTTTACAGCTGGTATGTAAAATACTATGCTACATTCTAACATTTAGTGAGAATGACCAGACCTTGAGACCCTTGTCCTATCTAACATTTTATCTTTCTTAATATGCTTTTCTTTCTGATTCCACTTTAATTTTTGTCGGAACCCTTTCTGATGAATTAATTCAGAAAAATGTATGAGTCTCTCCTAGGTGTCAAGCATGACAGTTTGTATAAAGAATACAAATAAAGCATGGTCTCTGTCTGGCATTTAGAAAAATCTACAGTCTTAGGGGGAAAACTTAATGGAAAACCAAATGACATAATACACAGTGCTCAGTAAGCGACAGGATTAAGGCAGTTTTCACACTGATCTCCCTTTCTAAGCTATACATTATTTTCCCAGCATCAAGTTGTGAGTTGAATTTTTAAAAATGTAAGTCTGGAGCCCTTACTTATTGCACACGGCATACCTTGTCTACTAGGCACTGACATTTAAAGAGTCAGGAAAAATTGTTTCCGCCCGGTTTCGAACCGGGGACCTTTCGCGTGTTAGGCGAACGTGATAACCACTACACTACGGAAACCCAGTCGTGGGCTGGCACCTAGGAAGCACTATATAAACACGTATTATAACTTGTGCTTCGCTTGCTATTAAAACTAACAGTATTAATGTAACTTTTACCAGAAAGAAACTAATATAACGGGGAAAGAGAAAATAACCGTATGTCCAGTGGAACAGTGCTACTATTTCAAAAGTTGGAATTTACGTACACTTTTTAAATATTTTTTTAAAGCCCCCACTCAATCACTAGTTGCCCTTCTTGTAGGTGCGCTCTCTTCCATGGGAAAGAAGTGGTTATTACCTATCTTTTCCTCGCGTTGGGCTGCTGAGAGTGCCAGGCGAGTGTCTGGGCTTCCCCAGCCTGGAAGGGTGCGCCCTCGTGGACACACTCCACTCCCTGATTGCGCAACAGCGCTCACCTCCAAACCTCAGAGCTGGGGGCTAGCGGGCGAGAAAGTAACTCTTCCAAGCCGCTAGTGGAGGGGCGTGTAAATAACTTTTGAATTACCTTCCTTGCTTCTGTAGATTGGAGCTTCTAATTTGCGTACTTATTTTAAAATCCTCTTCAGGGTGTGCAAAATTGAGAGGGTAAAAATCAGTCACCAAGACGCCCTTTCTGGCACACGATGTTTCTAAGCCTGAGCTTCATATGACTTAAGGGATATTACTTTTCCTGCAAAGAGAGAGATACATCCTTAGGTTTAAAAATCCAGAATTGTTCGTTATAAGAATTAGTTTCCATATTATCCCGGGACATAACCTGATGAGATTGCTTAAATAAACAAACAAATAAATAAATTCCGAGATTCACCATTTTGGTTTTGAGTACATTAATGCTTACAAACCACAGGAAAGAAACACAACCATTGCCCAGTATATAGAAGCAAACAAAAAAAAATTTTAAACTCACTTTAAATCCTAGCATTTTCCTTCCCTTCTCTTTTCAGAAGTTGACCTACCTCCCCTGCTGGGACAACTTTCCTTTGTCTAATCTCTCCATCTTTTCCTATCTAACAGCGTATTCCAGAGCTTTCCCGGGCTCCTGGAGCAACACTTGTTTACCAGAATTCAATGGTTTGGGGAAATAAAACTGTTTTTATGGCTCATCGAGGTTTTAGAGAAAGCCACTTGTGAAGGGTTAGACTGCATCTTTGGGGAAGAAAACCGAGTTTTCCCGATAAAGATATTCCGGGATTCCAAAGGTTAGGGAGTGAAGCCACGGTGAGACCCCCTGGCCCGCGGCACTTTGGAGAGTCTACAGGCCTGAGCGCTAAGGGCCTTTTGCGGGGGCCTCTGTGACGCGGCGTTCCAGGGCGTCTGCTCCCACGCATCACTGGAACCTTGAAAGGCCGCCTAGAGGCTGCGCCCCGCACTCCCCGTCCTCTTGGCTGTGCCCGCAGCCGGGGCGGCGGTGGCCTGGGCAGCATGAGCAGCCACCAGCTCCCGGTGGTGATCGACAATGGCTCGGGAGTGATGAAGGCGGGCCTGGCTGGATCCCGGGAGCCCCAGTTTATCTACCCGAACATTATCGGCCGCGCCAAGGGCCATAGCTGGGCGACGGAGGGCACGCGGGAGCTGTGCGTGGGTGACCAAGCGCAGGTCAGGAGGAGCTCGCTGTCCATCAGGTACAGCCTTTTTCTGACTGGCAGGACCCGCGGGGAGGGGAAGGAGCCAGAGCCCTGGGGAGGCGCGTAAGGGTGAGAGGAAAGGTAAGGAAGCCAGGAGAGTCTCAGCTAGCCCGCGTTACTGCAAATGCAAAGGCACGAATCTCCGAGGATACTACCAGTCATCTAATGAGTGAATATTACTTGCACTCTGTATCTATACAAATGTACCCAAATGTATAAAGTTATCATTCGTAAAATTCAAATTCATTTAAGAATGTTAGTGCATGCTACCTTTGTCATTTGGGTTATTTTCTTCAATTAACTATTATGTGAAGATGAAGCTCGCCTCTGCCAACTTTTTTTTTTTTCCCCAGTCACAAAGGGTCTTCCAAAGTGGGTAGGGAGAATGGAAAGCAACAGAAATTGCACAGGAAGGTAGTGCTAACTTATGCTGGTAAGTTTACTTCTCTGAGAGGCTCTGGCGTTCACTGACCATATAGGGATATTGGTGATAAATGTGGGGATTGACCCAGGTTTGAAAGGTAGAAACTGCCATTTATGCTATTTTTCTTCGTACAGCTACCCAGTGGAGCGTGGTCTCATTACTTCCTGGGGGGACATGGAGATGACATGGAAGCATATCTATGACCACAACCTGAAGCTAAAGCCCTGTGATGTCCCAGTTTTGATTACTGAGCCAGCACTGAACCCACTGGCCAACCGACAACAGATCACTGAAGTGTTTTTTGAGCATCTGGGGGTTCCTGCCTTCTATATGTCCATCCAGGGGGTACTGGCTCTCTTTGCTGCTGGCTTCACAACTGGCTTTGTGATGAATTCAGGTGCTGGGATTACCCAGGGTGTGCCCATTTTTGAAGGTTACTGTCTTCCTCATGGTGTTCAGCAGCTACATCTGGCTGGCTTTGACCTCACCAACTACCTCATGATGCTGTTGAAGGACCATGGCATCATGCTGCTTAGTGCTGCAGACAGAAAAATTGTTGCAGACATTAAGGAAACCTCTTGTTATGTGGCAATGAACTATGAAGAGGAAATAGCCAAGAAACCTAGTACTATAGAGAAAGTTTACCGACTACCTGATGGGAAGATGATCATGCTCCACGACCAGCTCTTTCAATGTCCAGAAGCCCTCTTCCATCCATCTCTCATGAACCTTGAGACTCCTGGCATTGATAAGATGTGCTTCAGCAGCATAATGAAATGTGATTCAGATTTGAGGAATTCCTTTTTCTCCAATATTATCCTTGCTGGGGGATCAACTTTGTTCTCTGGTTTAGACAAGCGGCTAGTTAAAGAGATAGCAAATGTGGCGCCTGCCAATACCCCTGTGCAAGTTATAGCTCCCCCAGAAAGGAAAACATCAGTATGGATGGGAGGCTCTATTCTTGCATCCCTGTCTGCCTTCCAGGACATGTGGATCACTGCTGCAGAATTTAAAGAAGTTGGTCCCAACATAGTACACCAGAGATGCTTCTAAATACAGATAAAATGGCCAGAAGAAAATGTTTTGAATGTGTGGGACAGAAAACTTTGGATATTATGTTTCTGGGAAAACAAAATATTTCAATTATCAGAAGTCCATGTTTCTGTTGCATTTCTATTCTATAATGTGGAAAAATAATGGGGAAGCAGTCAGCAGATGTTTATTGAGTGGGACCAAATTAAATGCTAGAGGAAACATTTTTTAACATTTTTATCTATTGATTTGAGGAGGGCACCGATTTGTTGTTCCTCTTATTGATGTATTCATTGGTTGAGTCTTGTATGTACCCTGCAGGGGGATCAAACCCCATAACCTTGGTATATTGGAATAATGCTCTAACCAACTGAGCTACCCAGCCAGGGCTTGCAAATAATTATTCTTGACTTTGGAGATCTTACATCTCCCTTGGAGAAAGCAATTTGTGATGCAACATGCTATGTGCTAAGTGAATGACATAGATTTAAGTCCAGTGAAGCTTCAGGAGAGAAGGTTGCTATGAGAAAAGATTTCATAGCAGAGGTATGCCATCATGGACGGGGTGGCATTAGGGTGGGTAGAGAGGGGGAGAAGAGGACAGATATCCAAAAAGTGTAATGGAAATGAGCAAGGGGCTGGAGATGAAAACATACAAAGCATATTCAAGGCATATTCAATAGAACGGTTTTGTTAAAATGAAGAAAGCTCATGTGGAGCAGACCAAGAGCAATATTAGGAAGGTAATTAAAATCAGGGACTGAAAGAAAGACTTTGTGTTAAATGTCCGTCCTATAAGCAAAGGATAACAAAGATTTAAAAGCAGAAGACATAAGGAAATTAGATGAGTGTAGCAATAATTTGGAGGATAAATTTTACTGGAAAGGCCCTGAGGATTTGATGATCAGTTAAAAACTAGAGATAAAGTAGTTAAGTCTTATACTCAAAATTATGGGCAATAGAAATTAAAAAGAAGAAATTATGAAAAACGGACAAGTCTTGGTGCCTAATTAGATAGGTGTAAAGGGGAAAGAAAGGTTTGAAATGACCTGCGTAGTGGAAAGAATGATGGCAGTATTGACATAAAGTACTTAGTATCTGCCCAGTGCAAATCACTCCTAAATCTGGAGTCAGATCCTGTCCCAAGGAAGCCAGCAGTCTAGTATATCAGGATAATCCATACCTTAATTATAATACAAGATAGAAAGTGATTTGGTGTCCTAAGAGAAGTATAAAACTGCTCTGGGGTTTCATAGAAGGAAATATGCCTTGAGGGCTCAAGGAAGACTTTCTGGTAGATTTGGCTTTGAGGCAGGGCTTGAAGGACAGCTGGAATTTAATGGAGTGCCCTTCCCTCTGAATTTAGGGTCAGCATATGTGGGGTTGGGTCCAGGCCCCGCCACCTACCTGCCAACTGCACAACTTAAGCAAATTGTTTAAACATTTTGAAAATCAAGTTCTTCATCTATAAAAAGTGGTGTTGCTAATCCTAATCCCTCACAGGGCTGTTGTGAGGTTCAAATAAGATGATGTCCCCAAAGGAACTTTTTTACTCACAGAATTAGAGATGTTTTCTTTTTCTCTTTAAAATACACTTTATTTACTTATTTGAGAGGGGAGGGATGGAGAAAAGATGAGAACCATCGACTTATGAGAAGAAACATCCATCAGTTGGCTCCCTTTTGCATCTTGACCAGGGACTGAACCTGCACCCCGGCCATGTTCCCCAACCTGGAATCCTTCGCTTTGCCAGAGGGCCCCCAACAGAGCCACACAGTCAGGGTTGTTATTTATTTACTTTTCAGTAAGTTTAAATCCTTGAGGGGTACAGCATTACACAGATTCTGTGTCCAATGGCCTTAGCAGGAAGGTTGCTTCGGAATTTAGGACGAACCATGCCACTGTTTCCTTTCCCCATAGACTTTGGTTTTGTTTGGTTTACCACCAGGAGTCACTGTGTTGTTCTTTGCTTTGTACACATAAGCACATCTCTTGTGTAGATACAATTCAGTGTCATCTTGAGCATAAACGCCTTCAATTTTAAGAAGAGCTGTGTAGTCCCTCTGGTTGCGGAGACCCCGTTTATAGGCAGCAAAAATGGCCTTGGACCACAGCCTTCCAGACATATTTGTTGTAGAAGTCCTGTTCCTCCACAGGCTCCAAGAGGGTGAAAAGGCAGAATTAGAGAATTTATAGGTCCAGTTCAGATGCTGCTTCCTCCACGGAGTCTAAATTGATTATTTGTGTCCTCCAGCACATTATATTACATGTATGTCTATTGACCATTTTATATGCAGTCTTATCATTTTGTTTGCTTGTCTTTCTTCCTCACTAGATATGTTCTTAGAAGACAGAGACTGAGGACTTGACCTTTTCATCTCTGTCCTCTTCTCTAATGCTTTCTCTGGTGGACTACAAGTAGGTATATAGATGTAGAGAATTGACCAGGAGTGCATTCCTGGCAGAGGGAACATTAGGGCAAAGCCTCCAAGGTATTAAAATTATAGGTGTGTACAAATAGCAGTAACTCAATTTGGTTGGAGGCAAGGATTTGCGAGGAGGTGTATTTAAATTTTTGGCATGTGTCTCCCATTTTAATGATTGTAAGCAAGAGTAGATTTGAATAAGTTATAGAAACTGAGGGCAGTTTAAACAACCTAGTGTGGCACTCAAAATAGATTCACAAGCACTGAAGAGAGACTGATCACAATTGCTCACTTTAGAATTCTTGAAGTGCTTTTTTTTCTAAATAGGAATAATCATTTACCTAATTTAAACTTGAACATCTTAGAAAAATAGAAAAGCATTATTCCTATTTTACAAATTAAGAAATTGAGATTTAAACAGGTTAAGAGATTTCAGTTTAAAGTGATCCTGAAGTAACTTGCTAGGTTAGGCAGGCACACAGTCCTTAATCCTGGTCTCTAGGTAGTTAATTCAACAACCAGCCTGGAATATTATGTAGACTCCAGCTTCTAGCGTGAGGCTATAAGTGATCCTTATTAGGTAACCTGGGAATAGGGAATAAAATATAAAAACTTTGTTTATATCTTCCCTGCCCTTACAACATTAAAGCAAAATCAATGTTTGAAAGCCCTTCTGAACAGAAGGTAGATTTAGTCCTTACTGCAAGAAGTAGTTATACCGAATAAAACCCATCCTCTGCTCAAGATGTTGAAGATAATTCATTCTAAGAAGGGACCAGGACAGGAAGCTGGAGGCAACCCAATGAGGCCAGCCAAGACTGCCAATTATTCAGTGCTGCCTGAGAATTCAAGTTCTCTAAATGTCACGATCAGAGTTAAGAATCACTTTCTTGTATCTCTCGCCTTCCAATTTTTCTGTGAAATCGAATTTCTTGAAGGTAGTCGAGTGCACAGTGCCTGGTCCGCAGTGGACGGGGAACAGCACTCTGAAGTACAAATTAGTTTTCACCTTTAATGGACATCTTAAGAAACGACCCAAAGCTTCCCCTAGACATGGGGAACGTACGGCGACTGACCTCATGACCGGAAGTAGAACTTTTGAAAAAAATATTTTTTGCGAGGCCGGCTCTCGCGAGAGCCGTGGCAGGCAGGCTTTGGCCAATGGGCGCGGGCGTCGGCCGCTCCTTTATAAGGAGGCGCGGCCGGGAGCACGTTGGGTTGCGGAGGGTGGCTCTGAGTCGGGTGATGGCCGTTTAACCTAACCCTAACTGATTTGGGCGTAGGCGCCGTGCTTTTGCTCCCCGCCCGCTGTTTTTCTCGCTGGCTTTCAGCGGACGGAAAAGCCTTGGCCTACTGCCGTCCACCGTTCAGTTCACAGCTAAAAAAAAAAAAAAAAGTCAGCGACTGGCTATCTCACCCGTCCCGGGATCCTGCAGTGCTCGCCCGTCCAGCCCCCGTGCCCCGCCTGGAGGCCGCGGTCGGCCTGGGACTTCTTCGGAGGTGCCCGTTGCCGCCGCGAAGAGTTGGGCTCTGTCAGCCGCGGGTTTCTCGGGGGGGGCTGAGGGTGAGGCACTTGATGCAGGGAGAGAAACGGAGCAGGTCCCCCGCACGGTGCGCTTCCCTGAGCTGTGGGACTTGCACCAGGGACTGGGCTCGGACACGTGCAGCCTGCTGCGGGCCTAAGGGCGTTTGAGACGGGCGCAGTCGCCTTTTCTACTGGAAGGGTGGCTTGGGTTGTCCCAGTCCGTCTCCCTTTGCAGGCCATGGTGGGCTTTGGGCCTCCAGATCTGCAGCTTGGACCTGGGTGCTTGTAAGGACACGTGAAGGCGCCTGCAAATCTGGCCCAAGTGAGTGGACAATGAGCTGAGTAGGCAGCCAGCCAGTCCTGTATGTGGCAAAATCCCTCCCCTCTGATTTTGTTCATAATTGGAATTTTCTTGAGGTTTTTGCTGCTCCCAAAGTGGATCTTGACCAGTTCAATCAAGCAGTGATTTTTTTCGTGTGTGAGATTATTAAACAAGTATTTATTAACTAGGAGAGCTAGTATGTTCTCAAAACAATGAAAATTTTATTCCTTAATCGTTGCTTTTCATCTTTGCCTCCGCCTTTGGATGCAAAATATTAAGTGGTGTCAGACTGAAAATAAGTTTACAGGGAAATTTATACCCCCATTCTCATTCCCCAAAGAATTGGGTCTGGTTTCCTTTCAGAAAAGATAATAAGCTGATGGCCCACTAGGGTTAAACAAAACAACCCACAGGCCATTCTGCCCACTTATCCCCAAAACCTCACTCTGGGCTTATGTGTGGATTCATCCAAAGTCAGTGCTTTCACGTCTTTCAGGCAGCTTTTCTGGGGGCGCTTGCTGAGAGAGAGTAGTCAGTGGCCTGTTACTATGAAGGCAAATCACCCTGCCTGAATCCCGATCTTACGGTCCAAAGGGCCAGTCAGGAGGACCGTGCCACTAAGTTTATGAATGTGTAGGTCTATAGTATCTCAGCCTATTAACTAAAATAGGTCCTTAAGTTTTGTCTAATACAATTCTTAGCTTTACACTGTTAAGAAATGTGGAAAAACCAGAATGCGTTGTTGCTGGTAATGTTCTCTAAGCAGAAAGGAAAAAGAATTTCCCCCAGGCAGCATGGTTTTGTGGAAAGAACTCCCAGGGTAACTGATTGAAGCTCTAGTCCAGATTTTCTAGACTCTTTAAAGTAACCCGAGGTAGCCGCACAGAGCTTCCCTTTGCTCAGAAGCTATGCCTTTTAAGATTAGCGCTGCCGGGGTTCTCTCAGCTACAAATAAATAGGTGTGTTTTGTTCCTGCTCCACCTAGTGGCACTTTTGCTTCCTCGCATTCACAAAGCTGGGGATGGTGTCTGGCCTTGAGACAAAGGGTGGCCATTTACTGGGAATCCTTTTTATTTTTAGAAAGAAAACACTGTAGTGATTTAACAAATACAAGTCAAAAAGGAGCCCGGAGCTGTTGTCTAGTTCTTACATTTGAAGTTCTTCCTCTGTCTTACAATATTACAGGGGAAAATTCTTAGTATTAGGAACATTTGATATGTTTTTTTTCTGTTTGGGCAAAATGGTTCTCTTAAGTTACATAATTTTGGAATAAGAAGGGGCCATCAAGTTCACCCAGTGAGATAATTTAAATGACAACCTTTTGCAGATAATAAATAATTATAGCAAATGTGACTTAATATTTTTCTTTCTTTTTTTTTGAGTATTTTATTAATTTTTTAGGGAGAGGTAGGGCGGGAGAGAGGGTAGTAGAGAAACATCAGTTCATCAGTTCCCACTTGTGTGTGCCCTGTCTGGGAATCGAACTAGCAACCTTTTGATTTGCAGAACAACGCCCAACCACACTGGTCAGGGCTGTGACTTCTTATTGCTACAAGATTTAAATTCCTCTAGCATTGATAGTTAGAGGAGCTTAAATTACTTCCCTAAGTTAATTATTTGCAGAGTTGGGACCAGCAACAAAGACCTTCCAACTTCAAGTCCCGTGTCCTATTTACAGTACCGTGTGGCACCGTAATGTTGTCTGGGAAAGATGACTAATATTAACTCCAATCACTTTCTGGTTTAAAATAGCATCCTGAATGGTTGTTTGCCTGTGAGCTTAGTTTCCATCCCTCATCCCTTCTTCCTCCCTCCACAGTCTTCTTTGATGTGATTTTGTGCTGGAAAGTCCAATGTTATGTTTCACTATATTAGAAGGACAGGTGATCCCTGTTATTTGTGGTAGTTATGTTCTATAAAGTCACCATAAACGCTGAATTAGTGAATACTAAACCATTTCTCCTAGGGAAAATATAAAATGTGGGTCCTGTGGGCCTCTGGTCACAACATTTTCATCAACTGATCAATGCATAATCTTGTTTTATTTGTGTTTCTGTTTAATGTATGTTATTGATTCAGTAACAATGAACTCATATCCAACAACACTATAATTCATGCCTGTACAAAGCTTATCCTAACACAAGAACACAAGTATTTTCTCTGTAAGGCCTGTTAGCCTTCCTGCGCTTAGAAACACCAGACAGCACTGCTGTGCTTGGGGGCCATTTTAAACAACAAAATCACCAGTGAAAAGCACAAAGAGAACACACACAAAGTGTCACTAAATACACCACAAAAAGGGCACGTGTTAAAAAAGGCACTTGTTAACAGTGTCCTTTTTGGGAACAAGAAGGTAGAGTGCCACCGTGTTTAATCTTAGCTGGGAACCTTCATATTAGGTGACTCAAATTTTTCCCTGCTCGGCACATGTCCATAAATGACTGAAAACACTGGAGATACTGATTTTAGGCTTACAAATAAATTTTAGTGAGTTGATGAATTCACAAATATGGAATCCACAATTTTGGGGGATCTGCTGTATGTCAAGGTCAATGTGACACCTGTACCCGAGTCTGTAGGTGTCCACATGGTCCCTGAAGTACTTGGGGTTTCTTTCATGCCTTTCATATTATTTAAACAAGTGATCTACAAAGGTGACTTTGAGAAGGTATATGAAGTTTGAAGATAACTATTTGTCCTATTTATTTTCTGTTACTTATTTTGAGTCTCAAATAATACAGGAGGGGATGTGAGAATTTTATGCTCCTGAAGGAAGCTATAAAAACCTTTAAAATGACAAGTGCGGGTTTTGTTTTGTCTTTAGAATGAGAGGCTTCTTTATTTTAAACTGCTGGATCGGCTGTAGTTCTGGAGCCTGAATGTGACATGAGCTTTAATTCACTTTGTCCTGGTTCTGCAGTCAAAAATTTCAGGTTACCTTGGTTCAAGACTTAAGAGACAAATAGACAGCACAAGCATACCTATGTGCCCACACACACCTCCACTCACGCGAAGTGTAGAGGAAGAGGGGTTTCCAACTAAAACGAGACTGAAATCACAAAAGGTAATTATTATTTTTCCCCTACTTATTTTTTTAAGGTAGTCATGTGTGGTGGAAATAAAAACAGCAAAAATACCCAAGGCTTAAGCCAGCTTTTGTGAATTTAAATGTCTGCAATGGACATGAAAGAAACAAAGGAGTGAATCATGTCAAGAATATGGAAAATAGAGCCTGTGGAGTTAGTTGGTGAGAAGAATGGGTGTCCTTTAAAAGGGGGAAGTAGCCTTGTGTGCATGGAGACCCCAAATTGCCAATACTTAAGTGGAGAACAAAAAAATTTAGACTTTATGTAAACGCTGATTTTTAGATGTTGGTAGCTACTTTGAAATAAAATTTAAATCCTGTGTGGGTGTATAATAAAGAATTTGTCTGGCCTTTGTTCCTGAGTCCTGGGAAGTAGCCTCTACTTCCTTGTAACTTCCTGAGTGGTAAGAGTACCTTTCATACTACACCTAATAGTTTATGACATGACTCACAGTGGGGCTGGTCATGCCAGAAACACCAGAAGTGGGATCGTCAGTCTGACTGGGTAGGGGAAGGGGGCCTGGGACTGAGTTGAGTGATTCAATGAAGTAACCAATGATTACTTCATGCCAAAGTAATGAAGCCCCAATAAAAATTCTGGACAAACTGAAGACTGGATGAGCTTCTCTGGTTGGCAGTACTCTGTATTGTCACGTATCAATTGATTGAGAGGATCATATGTCCCTGAGGACACAGGAGAGAACAATGGAAGCTCCACATTGGAGACCCTCCCAGAGCTTACCCTATGCATCTCTTGCTCTGGCTGGTTCAGATTTGAATCCTTCTGCTATAATCAAACTGTGATCATCTGTACTACACTTTCCCAAGTTCTGTGAGTCAGTCTAGCAAATCATCAAACCTGAGGGGGTAGTGGAAACTGAATTTGTACTGTGTTGGTCAGAAGCAAAGGTGGCCTGGGGACCCCTGAACTTGTGACTGGTGTGGATTGGGTGGAGGTAGGCAAAGGGGAGGGGGGGGGGAAACAGAGACATCTGTAATAGAGTCAACAATGAAAATTAAGTTTCTTTTTAAACCTTTTGAGATAAAATCTGACCCATTATAGGCTACTAATTTATGACCTTTGGCCCAGGCAAATTCAATGATACCAGAAGTTAGGAATGTCTTCCACAGAAGTGTGGGAGTTTGGGCCATTCCACCCATTCAAGGCCTATACAAGATAATTGTATTTGAGAAGAGGCCATGCTGTTGGCATCTTTTATAGGCCCCTGGGAATATCACTAAAGACAACTTTCAAAATTAAACTTTGATAATATTCTGAAATGGTAGCGTTACTCCTTCCCCACATATAGGACCTAGGAAATTTGTCCCAGTGGTTCTGGCTGAGGGATAAGCTTGTCCTTCAGTGTCCATTCTGTCAGATCCTGGTGGGCCTCTGAGGAAGCTTCTGCCATCGCTTGGTGGCACTGAGACTATTTCCTCCATAGCCTTCCTCTGTCCCCATTTAGATCTCCCCTCTTGGGAAATCATCAAGGTGTGCAGTGTTTTTATTTGTGTTGCCTCAATTCTCATTTCTTCCTTGAGAGAAAAATGGAAACAGGAAGAAATGGGAATGAGGGTGTCTTTGTGGGCAAGCACTTTTAGCCTGTATTCTGACCTAGCCGGGGACACGCTGTAAGTCACCCAGCTTCAGGTTCCCCCTCTGTCAGGTGGGTGTACAGACACTTACCGGGAAGGGTGTTATTGAACAGGAGAGGCAGGTCTTATTCTTCTCCTTTGCAAGGAAGGCTTTTACAACGCTCTGATGGGCGTACTGTGGCTGCTCTAGCAGGAGAATTCTGTTTTGTGTTGTGTCTGTAGGTGAGGGATGTGTGGATGAGGGTAGAAGAGCTGCTGGCTTGTCGGTTTGTTCTGTAACACTAATTGTGAACTAGATGCACACCCACAATAAGAAATGTTGTTCTCGATGACATTTACTATTTTGTACTTTGTCTGGAGGGCTGTAGGTTTTCACTTTGGTGATATTGATATGTGTGCCGTGGCTGTCTATATTAGAAATGTTAAAATGCATAATTGTAGCTATTAAAAGCAATTTTAGGAAAAGCCATCAGAAAAAATATGTCAATGAAAAAATGAAAATATTGAATTTTATATTAATTTTTGAATGAGGTTATTACAACTAAAATGGAAAAAAATTATTTATACATGTCATTTGCAGAAAATAGTTGTATTTACCTCACAATTATTTTTTAGAATGCACGTAGCTTACCAACATAAAACAAATGACTTATTTTCAACCTTAGAAGAAAAACTCAATTAAAGCAGCAATTGAACTGTAATGGCACCAAGGAGTTCAACTTGACCTCATATGCCAGATGATAATCATCTTTCAAGTGTACAAACAAGGAAGCGTAGTTATCAAAGAATGAGAAATACATTTGTTCAAAGACCATTTACTGCTTTAACAAGAGGTGAAAGCTTGCCAGAAGTGTATAAACACCTAACACAGGGCTATTCACAGGCTTAACACGTTCAAAGACTTGGGGGAGGGCAATTTAAGAATATCTTTGAAGTTGTGGGTATTCACATCGTATCTAATAATGCGTACTTTCTAGAGTCCCTCTTCAAGGAGGGCAAAGCAATTTATCTGACTTATTTTCATGACATCCTTGTGAGATAAGGCAACTATCATTATCTCCCTTTTGCAAAAGGAGAACCTGAAACACTGGGAGGTAAAATCACTTGAACAAAGTCAGTAGCAGGCCCATGAATTTAAACACACACATTAAAGCTTTTAACTTCCATTTTAGTTTACAGAAAACTAAGCAAACAATTAAAGAATAAAGAATCTCATACTTTTTTTCCTCTTAAGTTAAAGAATAATTAATGGTCAACTGAGTTTTCCCTGTCTAAAATCAGACTTTTCACAATAACTAAAATCTTATTGCGCTGGAGTGAAAGACACATTTGCAAAGCTGTAATGTTCATTTAACAAAGACTAAATGCCTACTCTGTAACATGTGCATTATTCAACATGTTGAGACTTCGAAGTGAAAAACATACTCCTCATCCTTAAAGGTCTTCCTGGAGTGAAGGAGTATACATAAGCAGATTATGTGCTGCTATTTAAATTTAACTGTATTCTCCATTTTATCCCACAAATCTATTTCTTCATTTTTCCCATCTCTACAAGTGCCACTGCCATACACCCAATTGCTCAAACCATTAATCTGGGCATCGTCCTTGACTCACTCCCCCTCACCCCACCATATATCATCTGGTCTGTCTTGAAAATACACCCTGAAACCTTTTAGTCTAATCCATCACCATTTCCACCACCCTAATCCAGTTCACTATCTCTTGTGAAGACCTTTTGACTAGTCCCTCTGCTTCTTATCTTGTCCCCTACTCACCACCAAATCATTCCTCACAATGCAGCCTAAATGATCCTATTACCTGACAAAATGCACACTGAACAATGTTTCTCTCTATGTAACCCTTCAATGGTTTCACGTTGCATTTGGAATAAAATACAAAATTCTTAACCAAGATTTTGTATGAGCTGGTCCTTGCTTACCTCTCCAACCTCATTTGAACTCCTCTTGCATCATGCTCCAGCCATGTGGCCTCCTCTCAGTTCCCAGGACTTGCCAAGCTCTTTCTCACCTTAGGGCCTCTGCTTAAATTGCCCTGCCCTGCCACTTGCAGTGTCTGGCACCTTTTCATTTCCATCTCAAGTTAAACACCACCTGCTCAACAGCTTCTCTGACGTCCCTTTTAAAATAGGTCCCCTTGAGACTTCTGACCAAGATGGATCCATAGGTAGATACACTGTACCTTCTTGCACAACCAAAAGAAGGACAACAACAAATTTAAAAACAAAAAACAACCAGAACTGACAGAAAATAAAACTGTATGGAAGTCTGACAACCAAAGAGTTAAAGAAGAAACATTCATTCAGACTGGTAGGCTGGGCGGAGACAGGGACCTGGGTGGAGAGGACTCCCAATAAGGTGGCAGCTGGAGGACCAGGGCGGGCAAGGTAGTGGGTAGCAGACAGGGTAAGGTGGTAGCTGGCACTGCGGGCAGTCCCACATTCGCATGTAGATAAACCAGCAGGAACAACTGGGGAGCAAGACAGACAACACAATCCAGGGTTCCAGTGCAGGGAAATAAAGCCTCAAAACCTCTGACTGAAA
>VMDR010018105.1:0-19478 GCA_007922815.1 Macrotus californicus | reverse complement strand
ATGAAAACAGCTATAATAGTTTCCAGTATTATACATATAACATGGAAAATGTTTTAGTGGCATGTTAGCAAGCTTATAGTTAAATTTCATAAAAAACATACATTTATTCTAGTGGTATTAAACATGTAACTAGGAATTTCATAAAGAAATAAGGTTCAACAGCCATGGAGGTGAAGTTAGTGAACTAAATTCTACAATGAAGGAGAGAACATCAGTTACAATCACCATAACTCACCACCATAAACCTCAGTGTCACTCAAATTAGCAGCTATAGTGTCATTCAATTCATCCACTGAAATAAACAGAACATTATGAGGATGTAAAAAGTAGGGGAGAAGGTATTGTACAAAAAAGTGCTGGGCAACAAAAACAAACACATACAGCTCTGCTGACCAAGTGCCATCCTCACCAACTTAAAAGAGTGCTCTACATTGTACATGACTAACTTGTTAGTTTACTCGGTCACCCCCAGCCAGTACTATGAGAACACACAACCGAAGCTGTGGGACTGCCAATTAAAGGCATTGTGGGGCATAAAGCACACACAAATGTGCAGAACTCTAAGTAGATTCAGAAAGTTATCAGGGAAACATACGTTAATAGTAACAGCAGAGCATGTAAAACATAGTATTTAGGGTATGTGTGCATGCTCTTTACAGCATGCATGCCAACACTTCCGTCCCTATGCACAGGTAGTTTCCTGACTGTTTTCTTCAGTCAGTAGTATCTAACTAATAGTTAATATTTTGCACATATTTGTACACATCATTGAAAGACACATTCAGGAAGCTAAATTCTTACCTGAAATCACCTTCACAGAAATAGGTTGCTTCTGCTGTATGGTTTGAGTATGGTTAAATCTGGCATAACAGATATAGTCTTCGCGGGTATCCTCTGGGAGAACATTGGAAAAATAAAGGTCTCCATTCAGACCCTGGGAAACCCTCTCGCTTTGTGGAAGTCTTTGAAAGGCTGGAGAAAGGTGGAAAGATAATATAGGTCATTCTATCATAAAGTGACTACTTCCCAAATTAGCAAAATAAATGTATCTACTAATAGTTCTATGAATTTCACTTGAATATTTTTTCTCTATAAAGCTCTTCGAGTAAAAGCATATAACTATAAGCAATAACAATACAGTAACACATTAAAACTCCAATTGTACCTGTTGACTCTAATTTCTCTGGAGTAGAGCAGAGGTGAGATTAGAGTTGTACAGTGAAGTGTTTTATGAAATAAGTATAAACCAAAAAAAATGTTTGGCAAAAAGAGTTTGTGTGACTTTTCCTAATAGTTGAGTAGTTCCTAGTTATTAAACACATGTACACTTGTGCTTTGGAAAATGCATTAAAGAAGCTTGTAAAGATGTTAACTTGGGTTGCATCTTCATAAATGATCAGACATCAAATATTGTGGGAACACCTAACTGTGAGCTAGGCCCTGTGCAAGGTGTTGGTCACACTAGGGTCCCTACCCTGCATGAGATTGTCTAACTAAAAAATCAGGCAGTAAAAGGGCAATTAACAATAGCGGGCAATGACAACACTATTTAATGCTGCAGATACCCAGCCTCCTTCACCTCCTCTACTTTTTCTTTTCTGAGTTACTTATCACCTTCTAACATATAAAATATTTTATTTGTCATATATATGGCTTATGGCCTGTCTCCCCATGCTGGAGTTTAAGTTCCAGGAGGACCGGGACTGTCAGCACTCAAATGCAACTCTTTCTTCACTTTGTCCCATGGACACCACTCTCTGCCCTTTTCTTACATCATTGATGCTCCTTCTCATCTGTTTTGCTGGTCCCTCCCTCAATTCTTGGTCCCTGGGGGGCTCCTGGTCTCAGTCCCCCAGGTTTTGCTCTTCACTACCTGCCCTCCCTCCCTCTGTTCTTTCATCCAGCCCCTGGCTCCACACGCAAACACTGCTGGCTAGAGCCTAGAATCTTTCTTCTGAGTCGTAGCTCTGACTCCTGCTGGGCATCTCCCCATGGATGTCTCACAGGCCTCTCACATCCAAAACCCTGATTCCTAGTCTCCCAGCAAAACCATGTACCACCTTAACATGCTAACCTCTTTGCAGAGGAAGTTTTGGAGGCTGGAGAGGCAGAGCAACAAAAAAATTCCCTCAAGGACAGGGACAGGTGGACACATGTTGAACTGCCTAGTGGATGACTTCATGTCTCTGTGCCTTAGTTTCCTCACCTAAAAAGTGGAAAGAATAACCAGACATACTTCATAGGGTTGTTGTAAAAAATTGATGAGATAACCCATGTAAAGTCCTTAGCAAAGGGACTTAGTAAATACCCAATAAATATTAGCCATTGTTGGGGATTAAAAAAAACCCCAAAACTGAAAAAAATCAAAACAGCTTGATTTCCTCTCCTCTGTAGGCTTCTGCTATTTCAGGAAATGGAAATTTCATTTTACTAGTTGTTAAGTCCTCAATTTTGGAGTAACTTTTGATTTTTTTCTTTCATGCCTCCATCCCAACCTCAATAAATGCTAGAGGGTCTACCTCCAAAATATATCCAGAATCTGACCAATTTTTACCCATTCAGCACTACTACCCGAATCCAGGTCGCCATCAACTCTTGGCTAGATTATAGCAGTGGCCTCCAAACAAGGAGGCCTGCTCTCCCTTTGCCCTCTCTATTGTCCACACATAAACCAAAGTGACGTTATTACTATTTGTTTGGTTTTAGGTAAAGTCACTTCCTCAGTGCCTCCTACTTCATGCAAAGCAAAGCCAAAGCCCCTGCACCGAGCCCATGGACTTGTCTGACCTTTTCTATCACTCTCCCTTTGACGCACTGCTGGCCTCCCTGCTGTCTTTGACACACACCTAGGCACACCTATCTTAGGGGTTTGCCCCAGTTTTTCCCTGTCCACCCAGATATTTAGAGGCCTGCCTTGCTCTCTCATTCCGTTAGGTCTCTGCTCAAAACTCTGTTTTCCATCATAGCACTTACTGCTGACTGACACATGTTTTCTACATGCATTTATTGTCTGCTTCCTTCTCTACCCCTATCTATTCCACAGCACAGAATATAAGCTCGAGGAGAGCAGGACATTTGTTTGGGTTATTTAGAGCAGTGACTAGTACGTAGCAGGTGCATGGCAAGATCAAGTGAATGAATGAAATGACATGTTATTTATTGAAATGGGCATTTATTTTCCTGAGCATCTCTAAAACATTTTATGAACCACAAGAGGTAATGATTTATTGTGACAGCAAATAATTATAAGACTCTTTAAGAAATAAAGCTCATATTTTTAAAACTTACAATTATCCATCCAGAATATTATAGGTGGTGGTAATCCAATTGGGGGTCTGCAGGGAAGTACCAAAGACTGGCCACTTCGAAGAGTTATTGGTTCAAGTTTTTCTTTGGTCCACAATGGTGACCCTAGGAAATAAAATAATAGCTTCTAAGTTACTTCTGCATTGAAAAAGAAAAAGAGCACTAGAAAGACAAACTAGACTTTTGGGAAAACAGTAACTTGTTTATATACATTAAAATAACAGGAAAACAATTTTTAAATACAATGTTAAAAGTTTAAAAAATGACAATTTTCATTCACTACCATTAGTAGTATAAATTCTAAGTCAGTGAAGACTAAATGTGTGTGTATGTATATGTATATACATCAATCTATTGCCTTTTGCATGCCCCACCTGGGGACCTGGCCCGCAACCAGACATGTGCCCTGACTGGGAATTGAACCGGCAATCTTTTGGTTTGCAGGCTGGTGCTCAATTCACTGAGCTACACCAGCCAGAAACTAAGAATTTGTACTTAAAAAATCATTAAGAAGATATGTAATGATTTTGTTATAAGCATGTTTGTCACAAAAGAATGAAAAATATTTAAATGTCCAAAGATCTGTAAAACAAATAACATAACTGTACAACCACACCTTTGAATATCATAGAGTATTATAAATTACATAACTATACTTATTTATAAGATTGATATGAGAATATATATATATATCATAGGTAAGTCAGAAAATGTTATAAAATACTGCTTCAGAATGAACTTGTTTTAAACACAAGAAAGAACAGTAAAATTAATTATTCTCTTGAATGGAAGAATTCATGAGTAATTTTAAAATTTATATCTTGTCTATTTATAATTGATTTTTACATAATTAACATGTTATACATGTAATAAAAAAAGCTTTTAACATGCCCAGAACCGCTCACGGTCACTTTTCCTTAAACACGTGCTCTTGGGCGGCAAGACAGGGTTTGGGCACAGACCACCGCAACATCAGGGTGGTGAGGCTACTCTGTCTCCACCTCAATCTTCAAACAGAAATGTTAAAAAAATTATACTCAGACCTCGATTATCCAATTCATACTGAATTTATTTCCATCTGGCTGTAGGGAGTTTGCTCATACATAAAATACATAAGAAATTAACAATTAGATCAATTTAGGAAGGAAACACTTTTCTTAGCCGTCGTGTTTAATTCTGGACTTTACAAGTAAAAGACATACTGGATTGGCAAAGTGTCAGGCTGAGGAGTTTAGGGTAAAGTGGAAAGGAACAATAATTTTCATGCAAACAAAGCCAAAGTATTGGAATCAATGCCATTTCTTTCTTGTAGTCGTATGTGGATGACACAACGGATGCTGAGTCTCAGAGCCGTACTTTAAGAAGGTCCACCTATTGGTGGACAAGTCCCACTTACTAGACGGACGGACAATGATGTTATTCGAAATGGCAGCTCCACGTTCGTTCCTGGCCGTACACTGATAGACTCCTTCATAGGTCTCCGCTTTCCCTTCAGTCAGGATGTTTATTACGAGGGTTCCTGAGCCAGGCTTCATAGTAACGAGAGGGTCTTTATCTATGTCAAAGTGAGTCCCATTTCGGGTCCAGGAGAAACTGTCCAATACATAAAGGATTAAGCTTGTTAATCGTCCAGAAAAACAGGATTACTTACTATTTAACAAATTCCTAGCAGTTTATGGGTTTCCAGAAATAGTTATTAGATTTTAATATTCAGTAAAAAGCAATAAGCTCCATACCTAAAATGTTTCATTGAATCACGACTTAACAAAAGAGTGCTGGCCACACATTTTAAGGCACGTGTCCTTATTAGAACTAGCTGAAATCTGACTCAATAAAAAAAATAATGCACGTGAATTGCCTGTCATTTTTCAAAGAAATATGGAAGGTAGGTCTCCTGGGCACACTATTTTAGAGCTTCATTAGCATTTTTATTGTAAACTCCATTGTTCACAGCTTTGACAACCTAGCTACAAAAATTTGCTCTGGGCTGAAATGTGACAAGAAAGGACTTCACAAGTAATCAGACAAGTTTCAAGTTGCCAAAATGCAAAGTGGAGGTGGGGAGAGGGGAAGAACTATGAGTTCAGTGGCATTTTAAATGTTTGTTATTAAAAGTGGTAATTCTCTATATAATATATTTTAAGAATGTTTAATTCTAGAGATGATTTTGTAAATTAGAAAGTATTTCAAATTATCAACTGAAATTCTTCTTTCTCAGTTTTATTTATATAAAAGATTCCCTGGGAGGGGGGTGGGATTGGCTGGGGTGGGGGGAGAGTGGTGGAGGAAAAATTCAAACTGTAATTGAACAACAATAAAGTAATTTAAAAAAAAAGAGAAAGATTCCCTTATTAAAAGTCACAGTGCTCTCATAATTAATACTATATAACTAGTCACAAATAAACAATGAACATGCTCATACAGAGGCATGAATCTCTAAATTTCACTGTTTCCCAAGCCCTCTTGGATTTCCCTCCCCCTGCTCTCCTGCGGCAGTAGTGGTTACAACTGCCAGAGCAGGTCAGAGGGGTGGGTGCTACTGGCACACACGGGGATGCTGCTCAATAACCTGCAATGCACAGGACAGCCCATCCCAGAGTAAAAAGTGATCTGGCCCACAATGTCAACAATGCTGAGATGAAGAAGTCCTCCTTACAGAGAGGGACAGGAGGTATTGAGTAAATGTGAAACCAAAGGGGAATCCCATCGAATGACATCACATTAGGGCTTGACTGCTGGAGAGTTTCTAGTGATATGGCAGAATATATTGTTCTGAAGCGAACCTTAATGAGAGTTTTTGATATACTTCAGTATTTAGTACCCATTAATATTTTTCTCAGGTGGTACTCTGGATAGTTTGATAAGGCCAGTAGTAGACAAACTCAAATAAAATATTTAGAAACTTTCACTTCTTTATTACCTAAACATCTAAATTACATTTTAATAATAATAATGCAACTCTCTCAGACTCCTATATATTACTGGACAAGTTAAAGATTATCTACTAATTAGCTGTGGAACCTTGGATAAGTTATCTAGGCATCAGTTTCCCATCTATAAAATATATTAGTTGGACCAGATCATTTCTGTATCTCCCCAAACTCTAAAATGCCATGCGGTGCTCACCGAACCCAGCCAAGTTTGGAAACCCACTTAAGACTATTTTACAGACCTCTCCAGAGATAGGAGAGATATTAGAAGGCATCAAACTCAATTTCTTTACTTTACAAATGAAGAAACTGAGGCCCAGAAAATAGGGATTTGCCTGTGTCATAAGTCAATGCGAGCCACTAGAAGGTTCTTCCTACCAGGTCCCCACAATTTTCGAGCATTTCACAGAAGGCGTGAATACAGAGATGCAATCACCTGGGTTTTCAAGAAGGACAAACTGACTAATTAAGCAGAGAGACAAAACAGTGAACCTACAAATGATACTTGAGCGACGAGCAGGAACTTCGATGTTAATGTCCACACTTACTTTCGTTACTATAAGAAAGCAAAGCACACCCACCTTGGAGGAGGTTTCCCTTTGGCCTCACATTGGATTACAATATTCTCTCGAGGGTCAATAATGTAATCTTTTGGAGACTGTTGAGTAATGGTTGGAGGTTGTACCACTTAATTGTGGAAAGAAGAACAATATAAAGAAATAAATCATTTAATATCATAATAGCAATCATTTTTCTTTATCAAAATCACCCCAGACTAAATGTGCTCCAAATGTTTTTAGAAATTGCTATGGGGGCAGCACATACCCAGCTGACTTTTAACCAGCAGCCTCCTAAAGCTTTGAAGGTCAAGCACAACTTTCTTTTTGTAACTTTATATGTACTACTCACAAAGCCCATTCTCTCCCACTAAAAATTTGGGAAAGTAATTACCAATACAAGTTTAGTATTAAGGCAGTTTCTTTTCTGATGTAACAATGAGAAATTCCTTCCTCTGATTCCTTTTGTTCAAGCAGGCCTTTCAGTGAAATTTCGGTTATGAAGAAAATTTGCATTTCTCAGGAAAGAG
This sequence comes from Macrotus californicus, assembly GCA_007922815.1. Taxonomy (NCBI): domain Eukaryota; kingdom Metazoa; phylum Chordata; class Mammalia; order Chiroptera; family Phyllostomidae; genus Macrotus; species Macrotus californicus. The sequence continues at coordinate 12,155 of VMDR010018105.1, read as the reverse complement.
TAACTGACTTAGAGTTCATTAGTGAGCTAATGTAACTTAACATACAGGGTGGGCAAAAGTAGGTTTACAGTTGTGAGTACGCAAAGCAGTTTATTCTTGTATTATTATTTTTTAATTATTGTATTATTTTCCATATGAACAACTGTAAACCTACTTTGCCCTTCCCTGTGTGTTAAGAACAAATAAGTTTGAGAAGTTAATGTGAAAGAGATGGTTAAATTAGAGACTTGACATGTCTTACTAGAGCCAGGATGTATAGAGGTAGCCAGGAGGAACAAAGATAAAAATCTTGTTTAGGAGATAAATAGGCTTGGGAAGTTCTCTGTTATAGGAGATAATATTTCCATTTCACTCTTCAAAGTTATATATGATCACTTATTATATAAATCATAGGGGAAACCATTATGACCCAGAACAATTTAATCTGAAGACAGCTGGTATCTGGACATCCAGCACTCAAGTCACTCTAAAATCGCCATGTTCTTCCTGTGAAATCAGAATTGCACAGTGTTAGAACAGGGAGGGACTCGAAAAATAATCTATTTCAACTTATTTTTTGTTTAGGGCGGCAACTAGGCTTGACTAGGAAGGCACAACAGCATGGAGAACCAAACTCTCCTGGTCAGAACCACTGACTTGCCTAGGGCCAGGGAGAGCTTAGTGGTTCCCGACCAGGGGCAATTTGCCCCCTTCTCTTGGGGGACATTTGGCCATATCTGGAGACAATTTTGGTTGTCATCTCTAGGGCTGGGGTGGTACTGGCACCTATTGCAGAAATCAGGGATGCTGCTAAACATCTTACAATGTATAGCCCCTCCCTGGAACCAAAGTTACCTCAATCATTGAAGATTTTCATGTTCTAGATCTCCCCTTTCCTCCCTGCCCATGCACTGTGCTTCCTTTGTGAAATCTCTTCCACCTGCCAAGCAGGTGCTTCCTTAAGCTTAATAACTGCCCTCTGCTCTCATCTGTCTTTACTGTGGTCCACTGTTGCCAGGGCTAAATTTATTACTTCCATGTCCAAGTCTCACAGCTCTGCAAACATGGTTCTCTTCTCTTGCTTTTTCTCCAGTCCTGTACTGTCCACCAGACATCTTTTACTAAGTATATAAATGACACCTAAAATACAGATCAAAAGCTGAACCCATTATTGTCATTACTTATTGTGCAACCTATTACATGCAGGACACTGGACAGTATCAATTTCCCCTCCCTTTAGCAAGATCCACTCCCTCCTCATCCTTCTGATAAGCCAGCTGCTCTTCTCAGCCTCCACAACAACACAGAGCCCTCATTCATCCAGCTCTGTTGGTTCCCAGTATTGCTTAGTAGTAATTTGGTCTCGTGGCTAAGAACTAGTCTGTTTCTTTTTTACCAGTTTTGAGACTGCAAGCAAGTTTTTTAACTTCTAAATCCTAGTTTCCTTAGAGAGAAAATGGGGCTTAAGAGTAATATCTAGCACCCAGAGTCACTGAAAGATTAAATAAAATAAGTTGTGTAAACTGCTTAGTACATGCCATTATTACAATGGTTTAGTGATGTTAGCAATGTTTACATTATTATCAAAATTATTTTTATTTGGACCAGGTTCACCTTTGAGTGATCCTTTAGGCTCTAGGAGTATAGAGTTTGGGATGATGGAAAGAAACCTGGAATTTCACATCCAGAGAATAGGGGACATAGGTGGTAGGTGAGGGAATTCTTAGAAGTGACTCGGTCCAATTTTTTCTGCTTTTCTGCAAGCAACAGAGGTGCAAGTCCAGTGGTTTCAGACCCACAACTTCTCTTTACATGTCAACAGAGCTGGCTTAGACGCCGCTCCCAACTGCCAAGAGTTTACCATCTAGACCACAGGTGGCAAACACATGGCCCTCCACCCTGTTTTGTCCGGCCTGGCACCTCATTTCTACCCAGTGGCAGCACTGAGCTCTCACTTAACTGTTAAGGTGTAGTTACCTTTATACAGTCCTAAAGTTACATTCGGCCCTTTGAAGGCAACCATGAGGCTGATGTGGCCCCCAGTGAAAATGAGTTTGACACTCCTGATCTAGTCAGTGCTTAAATCACCTAGTAACTAACAAATGCTGTGAAGTAATAAGGGGAAAAGGTGATTTTACATAATTTCCTGGTTAATCCAATATCAAAGGATGTCTCAAATGCCTGAAAACTGTGTTTTAAGTATATGATACCTAAACTGCTTAACTGTTGGAGGCAGCAGAAGTTTTTGCTTAGAGCAGGCCACTCAGAAATGCTGTGAGGGAGGGCCATTTACCACCTTTTGCACCTTTCAAAACAATATTCAAGTCCTCCAGGCCATTATACTGATGACACCTGGACACACTTGTCTACACAGTTCACAGGCTGAAGAAGAATAAGAGAGTATACAGATGCTGACTTGGATGAAGCGTCTGCATGCATCCAGTTTCTAATAGATACCAAAAGACATGTCTGTATTCCAGCAAACATTTAATAGCACTTTGAACTTAGCAAGTAGTCATTCTCTTTAAATTTTGTGAATTTCCTCATTGAGTTACATCAGAAGTGAATAAAGCACAGAAGTTAGTAGAGCATAATATAGGTAAATGAAAAATAGTAATACCTGAGTCTTAAGAATTCATGCAGGGACTACATTAACTTGCTTCTTGGTATTTTAATGTTTAGCCACAGTAAATACACATGCTTAAAAATACTTTAGTCACAAAACATAAAATTGTACAATTTAATCCACACTGTTCATTCAAAAACAAAGACATGGCCAAATTTTCACACTGCCTAGTAATTACAGAAAGACACTTACAGTCTTCAAGAAGTTTTGCTTTTTCCCATCAATATCAGCAGGTGAGTGGGCAAACAGGATTAAAGAAAACCAAATGTTAGTAATAAGAACGTTAGAACCCTGAAGATAATAGGGGCATCTTGTCTATTTATTTGACCTAAAAAACTAGTGTAGCAAAGCTTGCAGTGGTGAGGTTGTAGGAGAACTCCCATGCACGGCCTTGTTTATTCCTGAAGGAGTTATCCCATATAACATATGGACGAGCCAAAATGAATGCTGTAGGCAAAAAATGGTTCTTCCAGGAGTAAGAATGGCTAATTCCATTCCCTCCATGTTGTACTGGACAAGTAATTACATTCAATTTGGAAAACTGCTGAAATCTACAATGAATTTGAGTTGTCGCATACTTTGTAGTGTCTGATCCTACTATCCCAGACATCGCAATGCACATGGTGATGATCCTTAACAATGGGACGTGGCTGCAATGGCAGTGCTGCATCCAAGCCAAATCCAACACTGATTTTAGGTTTTTATATTTCTATGGTTAATCCCCAACTCAGACTGTTAGCATATTTCTCCTTTCAGAATTCCTTCATCACCCAGGGGTAGCAAGTAGCCACATCAAGAAGCAGCTCATGTAGAAGGGATGTAAGGATTAGGGGCAGGGAAGAGGTTATGTTAGTACGCAATTCAAATGATTCTGCAGGGCTGCCTGTCACTTAGTACTAGCAAAGGTTAATGCAGGAGCGCCTGCGTTGTCCGTTGTCCGTGACTTTCTTTTCATCATGGTTCTGCCTCTTCTCCATCAGCAGGGATAATTGAGTTAGCCCTAGGTGACTGTTTCCCTCCGATTGTTAGATTGAGCAGTCAGATAAAGGGGGGCTATATTTAACACAACAGACAACAAAAGCATTTCTCTCCAGTGCTTTTCTCTCTTTCCTATATATCTCTTAGGGCAAGTGCTTACTTAAGAATTCCAACTTCTATGAGCATAAGCAATCATTTTTTTTGAAAATTGAAATTAAAGTCATTGAAATAATATATTTGAATATAAGTAAAATATTGCATTTTACTGTACTTAGACTTGTAGAGGTAGAGCAAAGGAATTCAGCCAAGTGTGGGGCAAACCACTTCTTAATGTCTTCCCACTGGCAGTTGCAACCTCTTTGGCAAAAATGGCATCCCAACAATTGAATAGTCCCAGGAAAGTGTTATTTTCCTTGCACCTTGGAAAGCTTGCCAAACAGATGTCTATTTCAGGAAGCAAATGGATTTAAAGAGGTCAGGCAGATTAGGGATAAAGAATAAATCAGTTCTGAAGTACAATAATTGTCCAGATTTGAAATTCTGCTTTCCATTGCAAGAAAAGTGACCAGTTGAAACCTAGCATTACCTTTATTTTTCATAAATAGGCCACCCAGACCAGGGAGAGTCCAGCATACACTTCACTAATTAGGAAAAGGGTAGGCTAATACAGTAGCTGTTACTTGCTCTATTTTGAATAGTGTTTTTGTAGATGACTTATTTTATTTTCAAAATTTACATCTTGATCTTTGATTACATTTTTTAAACACAAAGGACCCTTCACTAGGCTTTAGATAAGATACATTTCCTAGATCTAAATTCATATTTAAGATTCAAAAGTCAAAGGTGAATTTTGCCTTGTCTGAATCAAGAGTATTGTATTATGGGTAGTTTGGGGATGGAGAAGTGGTGTGGGGTTGGCTGAGAGACCATCCCCCGGGCTTCTCCAGAGCAGTCTCTGCATATGAGAGGGTGAAGAGGTGCGGACGTCTCCACAATCATTTTGAAGCAATTCACATAGCTCTCTCGCAGGACTGCTTCTATAAAGAGTCCCCTGTTGGGAGGATCAGCACAGCCCACAGTTCACTCCTTCTTAGCCCCCACCCTCCCCAACCCCCCGTGGTACACAAAAGGCACCTGAGGGAGGAGAGAGATAATGATAGGGAGGGTACAATGTGCATGACTGTCTCAATGGTCGTTTCTGTGGTGTGATTCTTCATAAACACCAGGTGCTGAAGGTAAAAGCCAAATTAATTTTGATTAGCTTTCAGTATCACACAGACACCTCCTCCAATCACACAGTTCAGAGTGATGGTAAGTGCTGGGGAGGTTTTGACTCCCGGGCCTAACAGCTTTAAAACGTTAATACTTACGATCAAGAGGTACTTCCAGTGCACTAATCATCTGGCACAGGAAGAGAATCAGGGGCACTTTGCCTGCAGATAAGCGCTTCTTTTTCGGCATTATTTTAAGCTGCATTAGCTTAACTCCTGCTGAGACCCACAAACTGAATTTCCTTTTCTTCTTTCACAAAAGATTTGTGTGCAATGTCTAAGTAATTTTCATGCAGGAAACTGGAAAAGGATAGAATAAGAGTTATAGTGTATTAAAAAGAAGGAAATGAGTGGAAATCTGCAGCACTGAAAATCAGTCCTGGATTATACATGAACTCTAAAAGTATGCTATTTTTTAAATATTTAACTCTCAGGACCAGAATAATCATTTATTCATAAACCAGCTGAAATCAGGTCAGAAATACTTGTAGTGATGCTAAGCAAAATCTGCCTACTTTGCCATCTTCATGGTCTTTTCCATTTTAAGTTCTGCATTTGTATCAGAGGCTGCCATGCTATTCCTACTAAGTCATACAAATTTGGCTGACAAGTCATTCAGAAAGTGTGACTTCAGGTTTATTGGCTTTTTTGTTCTAGAGATTAACTCAGAAACTCCAGGGAATCGTTGCAAATTGGCTTCAAACCACATACACTGATTTGCCAGCTTAACCACTGACAATTCAGGCCTTCCCTATCTCTCACCTAGATGATGGCAACAAACATGCCTGGGCTCTGAGTTCCAGGCCTTCTTCACTGAAGTCACCCTCCTGAGCAATTCTGATTAACTCTTCCTAAAGGGTCTTCTTTGGTTAAACATTGGGAGTAGCCATAGGAGATCTATCAAATAGAATTCAATATACCCTTAAACAGGTAATAAAAAACCCTCAGTAACTGGGCTTCATTTTATCCTATTGACCTTTATCTCTTCCTATTTCCACATGACTATTTTTTGTTTGATGGTCTGTTTCTGTTTTCCTTTCTTGGGTCAATGCCTTAAATTTTCCCACCTTCTTGCCTTTGTTTATTCTTTACAAAAAAGATTTTTATTTATTTTTAGAAAGAGGGAAGGGAAAGAGAAAGAGAGGGAGAGAAACATCAATGTGTTTTTGCCTCTAGCACGCTCCTCACCAGGGACCTAGCCCGCAACCCAGGCACATGCCCAGACTGGGAATCAAACCAGCAACCCCTTGCTTTGCCGGCCGGCACTCAATCCACTGAGCCATACTAGCCAGGTTGCTTTTGTTTATTCTATTCCTTCTCCCTTGAATGCCCATTCCACCAGATTTCCTTATCAAAGTTCAATTTATTTATGTATACATCAGTTAAAATTGAAACATTAACTGATCACTAAAACTAGAAGTCATTTCACCTCCTAAGAATTCCTGAAATTCCTTGTTTTAGTCATCATATATATTATATAGTCAGAGAGAGAGATAAATAGACCTTTTTAGTATGCAAGCTCCCTCCATTACTCCTTTAGGCAAAGACTGTGTCTCTTCCATCTTTCTGTCCCTCTCCCATCACGTAATGGAGTGCGCCGTGCACATTAAAGTGTTTGCTGTATACAGGAGAGCGTGAGCACAGACCCAGAGCACAGCCCCCTGTCCTGCAGGATACTCTTTCCTGAAATGACAGCTTTAATCATGACTTCTCACTAATGAAGAGAGGTGGCAGTGACCAACGGTTCTCTTGAGAAGGTAGGAGGGATGTCATTGTTACAAATAAGGGTAGCTCCAACTTAATTACTGAATTATTTATGTGATTTTTACTATTTGTGTAATTGTGCACTTTTATAATGTCCACCTTTCCTACTAAACTGAAAGCATCTTTAAGATAGGGACTGCATCTTTCTTGTCCCCAGAGCCCATCACAGGACACACGGTAGGAAGGGAATTATTTAGTATTTGAGAAAAAAATGGAAGGAGAAAAGGGGAAAGAAATGGAGATTTAACATCTTTAAAGATGAGGTTTTATTCACATAGGCAGTCTCACCACAGTCTATCCAATTCTATATTTATATCTATTTTGTTTGAAAATCAAACTCTTGTCAATAAGATCAAATTAGTTGTCACATTATGCCTGTGTGTGGAATAGAGTTTAAACGTGTACAAAAAAAATGAAACAGGAGTTCTGGGCAAGATGGAGGCGTGGGTAGAAAGGTAGAAACCCTTTGCTTTCTCGCACAACCAAAAGAAGGATAACAACCAATCTAAAATCAATAAACAACCAAAAATGCCAGAAAATCAAACTGCATGGAACTCCGACAACCAAGGAATTAAGGAAAAAATCAACCAGAACAACCAAACTGGTAAGGCAGCGGACTTTGAGGCCGACCCAGAAAAAACACAGTGAGGCGGTAGACCATGCAGGAGGGGCTGACTTAAGGGGAAACTGAGACTCAGAGCTGACTGTGGTGGTTGCCACGGTGGGAGAAACTCCCAGTCTCACACGAGTAGGAAAGTGCTCTAGAGACCAGCAGGTGAGCTGCACTGTTCCCTCTCTGGCCCCTCCTCCACAGGCAGCGCCTCAGCACAGCAAGGACCCAGGTGAACACCTAAGGCCCTGTCCCCTTACAACCCATCAGCTGCACCAAGACAAAGAAATATGGCCCAAATGAAAGAACACAGCAAAGCCTCAGAACTAAGCTATGAGGAGATTGCCAACCTATCTGATGGAGAATTTAAAGCCCCGGTAATCAAAATGCTCACAGAACTGATTGAGCTTGGTCGAAAAATAAAAGAACAAATGAAAGTTACCCAAAATGAAATAAAGCAAAATATTCAGGGAACCAACAGTGACAAGAAGGAAACCAAGAGTCAAAGCAACGATTTGGAACAAAAGGAAGAAATAAACATCCAACCAGATCAGAATGAAGAAACAAGAATCCAAAAAAATGAAGAGAGGCTGAGGATTCTCTGGGACAACCTGAAGCATTCCAATATCTGAATTAAAGGGGTGCCAGAAGGAGAAGAGGAAGAGAAAGAAATTGAAAACTTATTTGAACAAATAATGAAGGAAAACTTCCCCGATCTGGTGAAGGGAATAGACTTCCAGGAAGTCCAGGAAGCCCAGAGAGTCCCAAAGAAGTTGGACCCAAAGAGAAACACACCAAGGCACATCATCATTAAGTTACCCAAGATTAAAGATAAAGAGAGAATCCTAAAAGAAACAAGAGGAAAGGACAGAGTTACCTACAAAGGAGTGTCCATAAGGCTATCAGCTGATTTCTCCAAAGAAACCTTGCAGGCAAGAAGGGGCTGGGAAGAAGTATTTGAAGTCATGAAAGGCAAGGACCTACATCCAAGAATATTCGAACCAGCAAAGCTTTCATTTACAATGGAAGGGCAGATAAAGTGCTTCTCAGATAAGGTCAAGTTAAAGAAGTTCATCATCACGAAGCCCTTATTATATGAAACGTTAAAGGAATTTATCTAAGAAAAAGAAGATAAAAAATATGAACAGTAAAATGACAACAAACTCACAATTATCAACAAATGAACCTAAAAGAAAAGAAAATAATGAAAGCAAAAACTAAGCAAACAACTAGAACAGGAATAGAATCAGAGAAATGAACATCACACAGAGGGATTTCAGTGGGGAGGGGGAAGGGAGGCATAGAGGGGAAAAGGTACAGGGAAGAAGAAGCATAATTAGTATGTATAAAATAGATAGGGAGAGATAAAATATGGTATAGGAAACAGAGGACTCAAAAAACTTATATGTACAACCCATGAACATAAACTAAGGTGTGTGGGAGGGGGAATAAAGGGGAGAAAATAGGGAAAACTGTAATAGCATAATCAATAACAAATACTTTAAAAAGAAGGGAATAAAACAATACCGATAACATGTTTTGTTAGCAGTTGAGTTCTGATTTTAATCTAATTACAATTGTAGTTGGACATTTCTTGCTAAACAAATACAAAAAGATTACTGTGCTAAATATAGACATTATACATACATAAATATTTTCTGAATAAAACATCCATATTATGTGGTTTCATTTAAGATCTAGGAAATTTGGCTTTCCACAATATAATATATAAACAATCAGGCCCATTAAGAATTGAGAGGCAAATATAGAAGCTCACACAAACGTTTCTAAGCAAAATACAAACCAGACTGTCTTTGTGTGTGTGCAAGGCATAATTCCATCAATTAGCTAAATTTACTTAGTTCTGTCATGATTTTCTGTTAAAATGCTAATTCTGAATTTACACATAAGCTTCAGGGAAAATGAAAGTAACAGGCACAAAAGCAGACATTACATACTGCACATACTAAGAGAAGACAACAGAATCAGATGTCGAGGAAACAAATGGCATACCTGCCTGATTTACGTGTCGGGCTAACTGAGTTTGCTAGACTTCAGTGCCTTGCTCTCTGAGTAGGTGCTAGAGAACTAACACACTTTCTCAAAGGTGTACTAATGAATTGCAATGCTTGTAAGATCTTAAGCAACTACATACAACTTCTCTTATACTTCTTCACTTATTATTTATTTGCCCTAGATGCCTTAATGATTCATCCTTGAAAACAGAGAAAACCATTAGGTAACTTCATATAAAAGAAAGGATCATTCAACCTGCTTTACCTTTTCAGGATATATATAGAATAAAATATTGCACATTAAATCACAGCGTTATATAAAGAAAAATATTAAGAAAAACTGAGAAGCACTTACTTAAAGAGACATGAGTAAATCCTCACAATGAGGGTGGGGCGTGAACTATGATAACTGAAGATGTGGTCTGTCTTCCAAGAAGTTAACTGCACCAGCAGCCACAAAATTGTCTTCAGTGTAGGTTCTGTTTAAGGAGGACAAAGCAATGGTCCAGCCCATCCTCTGGCTCCTGCCCATGGAAAATCCTACTCCTCCTACGTATGCTGTCACAGGTGGAAAACCCAATGCCAGGGACAGCATTAAATCCCCAGCACTCAGTCAAAGTGAAAATCAAATATAGCTACAAAAAATTAAGCTTACTCTTTGTAAGAGTGATGTGCTCGGCATGTCTCACAAAGGCACACCACTGCTTCTGCATTCTCAACATTGATGTCAACGGCAGGCCCTGCTAGGAGCCCATCTGCCTTTTTACCTCGGAAAATGATGGCCATTCTCTCTTATAACAGAATCATGAACTTAAGTTAAATTGTGTATGTAATTACATTAAAATGAATGAAACCCCAACTCGAAACAGCAAGTCATATTTAGTCAAGGCTAAAGAGCATGTTAGTACAATACAGCTTGTAATTTGGAAAAAAGTATTTGCCACAGACATATTAAACCATGCTTGAATGAGATAAATGATAGGTTCACCTTTGGAATATAAATCACGCTGACATTTGAAACCACATATTTGTTAAAATGACCCAGAGTATGATAAACAATAAAGTCTTTTAATACTTCATTTAACTCCATCCAAAGCAACTTTTCACATATTACCTACAGAACCTCTGAAAGAGAAGGGAAAAAATTCTCCTCCAGTAAACTTTTCATTAGAGAAGAAATGCAATTCCAGGTTCCCTTACTGCTTTCTGCCTAAAATTCATATTAAATCATAGAGCAAATGTTCCCCTGCATTATTTATCATATATTTTTTAAAAACCAAAAGTTTTAACAAAGGATTCACATTAAGCCCAAGAAACCTGGCTCTTCTCTTATTTACTTAAGAAATCGTCATTGGAAAGAAAATAAAACCTTTTTCTCTCCAGTGGAAAGTGAAATGAGTTATATTTAAAAAAATACCAGCATTTTATTGGAACTGGAAGGCCATGCATTGCTCACCATTTCAGCACCCCAGCATGGCTGGTTCAATGCTGATGGCACAACGTAACACGATCGACTCTCTGAGCCAATGAACTTGTGACTGAACGCTCTTTGGCACACTAATTATTGCTCTGATGACTCATCAGTGCCTGGCCTCCCTGACTGGATAGTTAGCTGGGTATGACATTGTCTTGACTATGAAAGGTATTTTTCAGCAGTGAACCTCAGGATGGTTATTTTTTATATTTAAGCAAATATTTACCATAAGGATAAGCACATTAATGCCCATTTGTAGACCATACTTTTGCTTTATAACCACAGATTTTGAGTCTGAGATTATGGAAGTGAGGCAGGATAGTGAGAAGCTAGGAAAATTCCTTGGCAAGTGGACTAGGGAAACTGAGATAGACAGCTAAATACAACAGCTGAGCAATTTATAGCCAGGTACAGATGGTCACCAGGGTGGAGGGCCCCCAGTGCCTGTCAAGGGGCAAAACTGGGAAAACAAGGACCTCACCTCCAGGGTAACCTCTTCCTCCTGGTCTTTCCTCCCTGGAGATAACATCCAGGCCTCAGTTGCATTTCAGCTCCAGGCCCAGAAAAGCAGCAAAACCAGGTGGGTGATGCCAAGACCAACTGCAAGGACTAAAGACCCCTTGCCCTGTGACTGACAGGTCAGTGGAGACCATCACCCTGAAAGGACACACCCGGCGAAGTGATGAATATTCTGCTGAAACCCTCCCCTGAGATCTCCCCTAAGATTCCCACCTGAGAGAGAGAGATACCTCAAGACGAAGGACCCAGCTGGTGCTCTCCCTGTGGGGAGCAGCCCACGCCATTTCCTTCTTTTCCCATTTCTTTCTTCACAGGCATGCATCTCCTAGACTCTAAGGCAATGGGGCAGCTGGCAGCTTGTCCCAGACTAATCCCCTGAACCTGTCCCCAAGGTCCCCTCTTCCCTAACTTCCCGGTGAGCTAAGGCAGCCCAACCTAGGCTCTCCTGTTGCTTCTTCTATGCTAAGCCCTTCCTTGTCTTACTGTCCCCAGCTTTCATAAATGTACTCAATAGTCATCTGGACTTGTGTTGTGAAAGCTTTTGTACATAAAGTCAAGAACCCACACATTACAGCTGGCCCTAGGTGGACCCCCTCAGGGCCAGACCCCTGTCTGGTAACAGAAGGAAGGTTAGAGAGAGTGGACAATGACTTTGCATAATTAATACATCAAGAAAGTCACATATAAATCTATACAATGACACTACCATGAATGTACCTCAGAAAAAAGTAGTTTGAGATTACATGACTACATAGATTGTAATGACATCTTTCCTTCCCTCTCATAACCTCTTATTTTGCATTTAATCAATTGGCAAACAGAATGACCACGTTTAGGCATTGATGTTAAAAAAACACCAAAATATATAGAGAACTCACATGACTCCACTCCAGGAAGACAAAAAACCCAATTAAAAAAA
>VMDR010018104.1:0-19153 GCA_007922815.1 Macrotus californicus | reverse complement strand
GGGGGGGGGGAATGGGACAACTGTAATGGCATAATCAATAAAATATATTTTTTAAAAAAGAGTAAAAGGCAAAACTAGGAAGAACACGAGTACTTACAACAGTAAATTAAGAAGTATACAGAAACACGCACACAAAGGAAGTAAAGAGTAATGACCGAAACATAAACGTGAAAAGGGGGAATAAAAACGATGGCGATTTCAGAAGGGGTTCAAACATAAATGATCCTTGTCACCGTAAGTTACAGCGAACAGAGTGCTATATGAAGCACATGGTAACTACAAACCCAGATCTGCAAGTGATATGCACAAAATGAAGAGAAAGGAATCCAAGCAAAACACAACTGAAAGCCAAGATACAAGAGAAGAAGGCAAGAAAGTAAGAAAGGAAAAGAAACTAAAAATAATCAGAAAACACTTGTAAAACGGCAGTAAGTACATACCAGTGAATAATTCAAATGCAAATCATTAAATGCTCCAATCAAAAACACACAGGGTGGCTGAATGGATAAGAAAGCAAAACCCAAGTGTGCACTGCCTACAAGAGACCCACCTCAGACGGAAAGACACAACGCAGACTGAGAGTGAAGGGACAGGAGGTGATTATTTCATGCAGACGGAAACAAAACTAAAGCTAGGGCAGCAATACTCCATCAGGCAAAACAGGCTTTAAAACACAGATTCTGACAGGAGACAAAGAAGGACATTTCATAGTGACAAAGGGGTCAATCCCACAGGGGATGTAACCCTTGCAAATGTTGGCACAACTGACACAGGAGCACCTACATATGTAAAGCAGATACTGACAGACTTAAAGGGAGAGGAGAGACCAGCAGTTAACAGAGAAATAGGAGGAGACTTTAACACCCACTGATACCAATGAATAGACCCTCCCAAACAAAAGTCAACAAGGAAACAGCAGCCTTAAAGGGCACACTCGACCAGATGGATTTAACTGGATTTCAAAACATTTCACCCCAAAGCCGCTGAATATACCTTGTTTACAAGTGTACATGGAACACTTCCCAGGATGGACCACATGTTAGACCACAAAACAAGTCTCAACAAATTTAAAAAAACTGAAGTCGTATCAAACATCATCTCCAGTTATAATGGTATGGAACTAGAAATCAATTACAAGACCAGAACTAAAAACACACAGACATGTAGATGCTACACAGCGAGTGCTACTAAACAATGAATGTGTTCACAAGAAGAGAGAGGAAGAACTCAAGACACACGGAGACAAATGAAAATGAAAACACCAAGAACCAAAACTATGGGACACAGACAAGCAGTTCTAGGGAAATTCATAAAAACACAGGCCTAACTCAAGAAACAGGAGAGCTCAAATAAGCAATCTAACCTTACACTTGAAGAAACTAGAAAAGAACAACAAAGCCCGAAGTTCGAATAAGGAAGAAAATAATAAAGATCAGAAAGGAAATTAATGCAATATTGTCCAAAACAACCAAACAAACAAAAAAAAACAATGCAGAAGATCAGTGAAACCAAGAGCTGGTTCTTTGAAATGACAAGCAACATTTTTAAACCTTTAACCAGAGTCAACAAGAGAAAAACACAAAACCAAAACCAGAGGGACCAAATAAATAATATCAAAAATAAAAGAGCAGAAGTAACAAATGATTATAAGAAATTACTATGGAAAACTTATATGTCAAAAAATAAGACAATCTGGCCCTGCCTGGTGCAGTTCACCTGGCTGGGCATCATCCCAAAAGGCAAAAGGTCACTGGTTCAATTCCTGGTCAGGGCACATGCCTGGGTTGCAGGTTCCACCCCCAGTTGGGGTGCATATGAGAGGCAACCAGTGATGTTTCTCTCTCATAACAATGTTTCTCTCTCTTTCTGCCTCCCAAAAGTAAATAAATAAAATCTTTTTTCAAGAATTGAGCAATCTGGAAGAAATGGATAAATTCCTAGAAATATACAATCTTCCAAGACTGAATCATGAAGAAACAAAAAATCTGAATACGTCAATAAATACTAACAAAATCATATTAGAAATCAAAAAACTCCCAACAAACAATAGTCCTGGACCAGATGGCTTCACAGGTGAATTTAGCAAACATTCAAAGAAGAATTAACACCTACCTATCCTCCTCAAATTATTCCAAAAAACCGAAGAGAAGGGAAGACTCCCAATCTCACTGTACGAAACCAGCATTACTCTAGTACCAAAACCAAACACATTACAAAAAAAGAAAAGAATATGGGACAATATCCTTGATAAAAATAGATGCCAAGATCTTAAAAACAATTAGCAAACCGAATTCAGCAACACATAAAAAAGATCATCTACCATGATCAAGTGTAATTTATTCCTGAGATGCAAGGTGGGCTCAATATCTGCCAATCAATTAATGTGACATACCACATGAGCAAAGTGAAGAATAAAAATCATATGTTCATATAAACAGATGCAGAAAAAATTTGACAAAATCCAGCATCCATTATGATTAACAACTCTCAGCAAAGAAGGAACAGAGGCAACATAACTCACCATAATAAAGGCCACATATTACAAACCTTCAGCTAACATCATACTCAGCAAGGAAAAACTAAAGTATTTTTTAAGATCAGGAACAAGATCCACTTTCATCACTTTTATTCAACATAATATTGGAAGTCCTAGCCACAGCAGTCAGGAAAAAAAAAAAAGATATAAAGGGCATCTAATTTAAAAGGGAAGAAGCAATTATTTGCAGATGACATGTTACTATATAGAGAAAACCCTAACAACTCCACCAAAAACTATTAGAACTAATATATAAATTAAGTAAACAAGCAGAATACAAAATTAATATTGAAAAATTGGTTGCATTTTTATACATCAATAAGGAACTATCAGAAAAAAAGAAGAAACAATCCCATTTACAACTGCATCGAAAAGAATAAAACACATAGAAGTCTGACTAAGCAGGTAACAGACCTGTACTTGAAAAACTATACAATGTTAGAAAAGAAATTTGGAAGGATACAAATAAGTGGAAGTATATCCTGTGCTCATGGGTTGGAAGAATCAATATTATTCAAATGTCTATACTACACAAAGCAATCTACAGACTTAATTCAATCCCTATCAAAATACCAATGCCGTTTTTCACAGAACTAGAACAAATAATTCTAAAATTTATACAGAACCACAAAGTGCCCCCCCCCCAACAGCCAAAGCATTCTTGAGAAAGAATGAAGTTGGAGGTATCAAGCTATCTGCTATCAAACTACACTGTAAGTCTACAGTAATCAAAACAGCATGATAACGTCAGGAAAAAAGACACTGATCAATGGAACAGAAGAGAGTCCACAAATAAACCCATGCCTGTATTTTCAATTGGTCTATGATAAAGGAGGCAAAAATATAAAATAGTCTCTTCAATAAATCGGGTTGGGAAAACTGGGTAGATACATGCCAAAAAAAAAAGAACCAGACCGCTTTCTTACGTCATATACTGGGACAAAGTCAAGTGGATTAAAGATGTAAATTTAAGACCCCAACCCATAAAACTTTCTAGAAGAAAACATAGGCAGTAAACTTTGTGACTGGCTTAGTAATATTTTTTTGGATATGTCTCCTCAAGGAAGGGAAACAAAACAAAAAAATTAAAAAATGGGACTTAATCAAACTAAAGGGTTTTTTACACAGTGACTAGAAACCATGAAGAAAATGAAGACAATCTACTGCACAAAAGAAAATATTCAACAATAATATATCCAATAAGGGGTTAGTATCCAAAAACATATAAAGAATTCATATAACTCAAAACACAAAAAAAATACGACTAAAAAATGGGCAAAGGACTTGAACAGTCACTTCTCCAAAGAGGACATGAAGATGACCAATGCACGTATGAAAAGATGCTCAACATCACAGAAATACAAATTAAAACCCAATGAGACATCACCTCACACCTGTCAGAATGGCCATCATCAATAAACCAACAAACATGCTGGCAAGGACATGGAGAAAAGGGACCCTTGAACATCGTTTGTGAAAAAGCAAATTGGTGCAATCACTACGGAAAAACAGTATGGAGGTTCCTTAAAAAACTAAAAATACAACTACTTTATGAATCAGAAACCCCACAAGAAATCTAAAACAGTAATTCAAAAAGATGTATGTACCCTTATGTCCATGGTATCATTATTTATAATAGCCAAGACATGGAAGCAACCAAAGTGTCCCTCCATAGACAGTCGAATAAAGAAGAGGTGGTACACGTGTGCAATGGAATACTACTCAGCTATAAAAATAATAAAATCTTCCCATTTGCAACAACATGGATGGACCTAGAGGGTATTATGGTTAGTGAAATATGTCAGAGAGACAAATAGCATATGATCTCATTTATATGTGGAATCTAAGAAACAACAAAATAGAAAGAAACACAGAACAACCTGAGTGGCTGGGGTCTGGGCAAAAAAAGTGAAGGGATCAACAAGTGCAGACGGGCAAGTGCAGAGCAGTCACGGGGGTGTGAAGTACAGCACAGGGAGTACAGTCAGTACTACTGTTAAGAACCACGCGTGGTGCCAGGTGGGACTAGATGTACCAGGCGATCACACTTCCTAAGTTATATAAATGTCTAACCACTATGTTGTGCACCTGAAACTAATAAAATATTGTATGCCCTCTGTAGTTGAAAAATAAGGACATTAGTAAAAACAAAATCAAAATAATGTAAGGCACACACTTCCGCCATCCTTCCCTTCTGGCGGCAGATTTTCGTCCCTCACTCTGTTCTCTGGAGCAGGCCCTCCTCTACCTCACCGCACTATGTACCGCACTATGTACCGCACTAGGGTTGGCGCTGCAGGGAAAGGCCGGCGGCGGAAAGGCCGTGGAGCCTGCCGCGGGGCGCAGGACTTGAGAGGAGGGTGCCAAGGCCGGTGTGGCCAGTCTCCACCCTGCCACCTTCTGGGGCCTCCTTTGTAGGACGGCCTGCTTTACTTTTTTAACTTTGAACAGAAAACAAACAGCAAAAGGAACAAAATAAAACGGGCATGACTTTTCACAGTGGCTAAACTACAGACCAGTTAGCATTACTTACGCATTACGGAGAGAGCCACCAACCTTCCTGTGAAGTAGCAGTTCCCCTGATCCACGGGGGGTTTGCTTCAACACCCACAGTGGATGCCTGAAACCGCAGACAGCACCAAAGCCTGCATGTGCTATCTTTCCCTACACACGTACACTGATGATGAGGGTTAGTTTACGTGTGTAAACAAAGCAGAGTAAGAGACTAACAACAACAACTAACACCACAACAGAACAATCATAACAATACCTTATGATAAAAGTGATGTGAGCGTGGCACTCACAAGTAACACAGGGCGACTGAGCACAAGCACTGCCACACCTCAACGGCGGGTCTGACAACTGAGACAGCTACGAAGCGACTAACAGGAGGCAGCCTAAATGGCAAGGAGGGTTCCTATCCTGAGCTGGGTGGAGTAGGACGGCACGAGATTTCACCATACTACTCAGTATGGCATAAAACTTAAAACTCATGGACTTTTTATTTCAGGAACTTTCCATTTAATATTTTCAGACTGTGGATGACTGTGGGTAACTGAAACTGCAAAAACCAGAGCCACAGACAAGAGGGGATGACTGTGTAAGATTTTGTTACTCATGGAACTCGTCAACAACTGTTTCATGCCAAGGGAGATGAGCCGTTCCTCAGAGCATAGTCAAGTAAAATGAAGCCACTCCAACCAACTGAAAGCAAATTATTTTTGTAAAATCGTCCATCATCCAGTCAGTTTCTCATAATTCTAAGCCATGGCCCAAGAAAACCTGTCAAGGACAAAGAGCCTTCTTCCTACACTCAAAACAAACGCACACTATAAACAACTAAAGTCTTCCTGAACCACAACGTGTTATGACAACACACACATATTCTCCCACACCTGTTGCTTTTTTGTGTTTGGCTAATTTATAGAACTTAGCCAGTACGTATGTTAAAAATGTTCACTGTATTAACTGAATATCAACTAAAATCATGATTTGTCATAATAAAATACTGGAGAAGAACCCCAGACACTGGCCACCTAGAGAATTCCTAGTTACTCATTTTGCTTCTGGTTACTCATCTGGCTCGTAGATAAAAACACTTCAGCTACACACTCAATAAATGTTTTTATATACATGTTAGAATTCCACATTTAAAACTGCGCTCAGGTACAGTCGGACGTAAAGTACAAGTGAAATTAACTTGTATAAGTGCTGGCGCTCTTGCTCCTTCTCACCCACAGCTCACAATTAACTTCTAACTTCCTCCTGGCAAGCGACCGGGACAAGACAGATGACCCTCTGCCTTGTCCTTTCCCAGTGTCCTGCTGATCACACACCACCTGTGAGAGGCTCCAGGTCAGCAACCCCCGAGCTCGCCCCACTCCACAGACATGGCAGGCAGTCGTCACCGCCAGCCAGCCCAGCAGGAACGGCTGCTCTGTGCTGTCACTGCCCAGAGCACGGCTGTGTCAGCATGGACGGACGGACAAAGGTGCTCCTCTGAAACACTAAGTTTGAGATGCAAATTTTAAAATTAAGCCATACTGCCAGTATTCAAAGTGGAAAACTCTTTTTTAAACACTGAAGAAAGACACTGATTACAAATTTAAATGTAATTTGTGGATTTTTCTAGGGTAGATATTTGGCTAGCTCACAGCTATCCGCTAGACTCTCTCTTTAAAAAAGCAGTACAAATTAGCAGAAAATTCAGCAGGGGAGGGAACGAGAGGTGGAGACAAAACCGCAGTGAGAAAGAGGAAGTGGCACAATCTTACGCACAATGGTCAGAAAGCAGAGGCCAGGGAACATACAGGACAGGTTTCAAGCAGGGGCCGGGCCACAGTGGTGGGGACTCTGAACCACACCTCACTTTCAGAAGCCCCCGGGCAGAGCGGGCACAACCTTGAGCCTGTACTGCCACAACCCTTTTTTCCCATGTGAATAAACAGGGTGTGAAAGCAGCCCCCAAGAAAGATTTAACAAGAGACACACACTTTGTGAAAGAGACCTCACCTCATCAGCTGACCCACAGAACGGGACACAGCCACTTTGGTTATCTGGTAAGAACAAAACTAGAGAATGAAGGAAGAAATTATCATGGTCATCTAACCACTAGCCACTTCCAACAATCAGCAAAGATTTAGTAAAAAGTAAGAAGTGAAAATAAAAGAAACAAGAGCACCAGGACCAGGATAATGGAGGAGCACAGTGCCCTCCCTGGTGGAAGGTCTACGAAAGGCCACTGAGGTGGAGCTGCCATCGGCGGGGAGCAGCCAACTCTGGTGCCAAGGGACTTGCACATATCACCTCATTTCATCCTTACAACCTTACCATTACCCTCCACAGACAGGAAACGGAGGCCCAAAGTCAGGGCCAGTAAGGCGCAGAGCCAGGGCGCAAACCTGGACGGACAGTTGCTCCACTGGCCATCCTCACTCCATGGGATGGAGGGAGACACCACTGACCCCCAAACACACACGTGTGCACAAGTGTGGATTTCACCCACCTCTTCTACCTTAAAGTGGCAGTGGACCCCTTCCACCCCTTTAGTTCCTCAGACCTCTACTTCCCTTCTACCTACCCTCCCCAGAGGTGGAACACTGCAGCCGCATCCTTGCCAGGATCCTGAATCTTAAATCTTCTCCTTAACCCTTTCGGTACGGGTGCCGGATATATCCGGCGCCCATCTGATGACCTGTGTGGACGAGCGCTGGATATATCCGGCATCCATCTGTATATAATTTTTATAAATTTTACTTATATAATTGATAGAATTTTATATAACTATCTCTTAATATTAAAGTTACAAACAACACTTAGAAAAAAAGCATTGTTTTATTAAGCGTAGGTCTTATATAAGGTTAGGAAAGTCTTCACACAAAGGAGGACTGACCATGTGCTATGTGCGCGTTTTCGGTGCGGCACCTCGTACAGCGGGAGTGTCGCGGCGGAAAGAGCGCTCGTACCGAAAGGGTTAATCTTGCCATTACCTTGACTTTCACGGCACCCACTGGCAGCCCTCCACTGTGCAGTACGCCACCTTTACCTTCTCTGACCCTAACCTGGACAGCACAGCAGTGCTGCAGGAAGTCATGCCGTCCACGGAACGGCAGTGCTCAGAGTTCAGTTTCCAGGGCCAGGGAACAGCCCTGGCCACGGGCCCTAGTGGGCTGCCCACTCTCTTGCTGCCCATATTAGTGGACCCACACAGGCCCACTTCCTTACTCCCATCTCCACCTACGAATGTCTCTCATTCCCTCTCCTAGTCACACACACACTCGGCAGGACCTCTCCCATCTCCCTCCCTCTTGGTCCTTCCATCTAGCTCTCACGCCTTCAATGTCCAATTCCAAGGTCCTCCATCTGTACCGATCCCATCTGCTCCTGCCCCTTGCCTCACCAGCCAACACCACTGGTCTCAAAAGAAGGAAGCACCCCATCACCAGCTTATAAGAAACCCCGTTATCACCTCCACAATGGGACATTGTCATTATGCTCTCTGTATTAGCGACCCCTCTGCTGACTAGGCATCATTTCGACTGTAAGCGTGATCCCTTCATCCCACAGACATAGGACTCACTCATCATACACAACCTTCAGTTACAGGGCTCCTGGTAAGCACATGACATATAATGGTCCAGACCAGCATTTCAGGAGTGGTTTTACTTGTCTACCCGGTGGCCACATCACACGTTTCTGTGTAAGAGAGATGATCTCATAAGAACTAAACCTATGTGTTTCATTATTTTGATTTTAAAATGATCTGTCACAATAAGACAAAAGAGATACCCTCAGGTTGAAAAGGGCAGCTGTTTTAGGGGAAGTAAAATATTGGCTGTAAAGTAGCTATTTTTTTAAACCTACATTTCTCAAATAATTATGAAAAGTTTTCCATCAAAACAACGAAATACAAGAGTCAATTTCGTATTAAAACTAAGAATGGCATAAGAGACATTTCTGATAAGGGTATCCCAGTAAACAAACAGACTGGCCCTTCTGGATGGCTGAGTCCAGGTGCCGCACCCCCACGCCCTCTGGCAGGGGCAGCCACGTGATTAAGTGGTCAGCGGTGCTGAAGGCAGGGCTCACTATCACCTGCAGGTCCCTGCCTACACTCAGAACAAGTCAGGACCAGCCAGCAAGAGGGTGTAGGACTGGGGTAGAGGTAGAGTCGCCCCAGTCATCTAGGAGGTCCATCCCAGAACAGCCAGTGGGCCAGCTACCAGACACGTGAGCAGGAGCAGCAGGACCAGGCTTGCCAGAGGGGCCCCGCCTCAATCACTCATGCTGGGCACAGGAGCTATGTAAACAGTCATTGTTTTGAGCCACTGACTTTCAGAGTGGATTGTTACACAGCATTATTGTGGCAACAGAGATCTGGAACAAAGACAAAATGCCCTCGGGGATAACAATCATCAGAAATAAAAAGAGGCATGTCTGTACTTAATTTTTCCTGAAACATATCCTTAGAATACAGACAGCAAACCCACAGAGAGCAAGGGAGGTTTGCATCCACCCTCTCGGAAGCCAACACAGGGAAGAGATGAAGCACCGGTGAGGAAAAAGACAGAGGCCCAATCTGCCAGCTTCGTAAATGGCGCCCTGCTGGACGCAGCCACACTGAGTCGTCAAGGTGGAGACCACAGAGCCCGCAACACTTGATGACCTTACTATCTGGTCTTTTACAGAGAAACTTTCCCCACCCTGATAAACATGACTGGAAAACACAAATAACAATTCTGACCTAAAGAACCCTGCACCCTAAATTTTATTTTCAAATGCACGTGCAACATGTATGAAAATGAACTGTGTGCTGGGTGACAGAGAAAAGCTTAACAAAGACACAGTAATTTATAGCCTATACTCTTTCTATAAAGTAATAAAGATATCAAACAAAAATAGTTTCCAAAGACATCATGCTTCAAAGTTAAAAATATACAGATATGTTAAATGATAGGTAAATATGTTAAATAAGCTAGTTAAAACATAAAACTTCTAAAACTGACTTGTGAGAAAGTACCCAATACGGTAAATATTTGTCTATAAATTTAATTAAAAACAAATAAAATCCATCAGATTGATTACAGTTTCAAGACAGCACTAGATTAGATGGATCAGACATTTCTCCCACTGAAAATGAACAAAAATGTCAAGTTAAAAGCACTGGAGACTCAAAAAGAGCGAGGAACTCCTAAGCCATCTGAGGGATAAACACTAGGAATCAGAAGTGAGCAGAGTCCTCAAGTCATGTATGTTCGGGGGTAACGTACAGACATTCCAATTTGGGCTCCTGTTTCAAGGTTTGAGGGCCACAGGAATGGAGAAGAGAAGTCAGGGCCAGGTGTGATTAAGGCAGGGAGGCCAGAGGAAACCTGCCCACTGCTCCAGAGGCCTCTGCTCCAACAGGAAGGTAAACCAGACCTTCACCCTCGGACCCACGAAGGACTGTGCAAAAGCTGGTGTTGGTGCTGAACAGAGTGAGGTGGGGTCGGGGTGGAGAGAAAAACTCCCCGGGACACTGTGGCCACAGAACTGCCATTGTGCAGTTCTGCACAACACTGTCACAGAGTCCAGGCACTAGTGGACCCTGAAGGACTGAATGTGACCTGAGGAATCCAAACGGCAGTCACTGCCTTCCAGCAAATAACAGAGCAGATGCAGACCCCTCTGGGGAGGGCACGTCCCCATCAGAGAGCCCATTCACAGGGAATGGCCAGCAAGCAGCCGCGGATATTCAGGCACAAAGAGAAAACAGACAAGAAGAATAACTAACAGAAACAATACAAAGAATAAAAGGACCCACACAGACTTCAGAAACCGAATGATCAGACACAGATTTTAAAACAAGTATGTTTATCCCATGTAAATACAAACAAATTTGAAGATATCCACAGGAAACTAGAAAAAGTGGCATAATTTGGGGTGCCCAACCTGCAGCCCATGAGGCAGATGTAGCCCAGGATGGCTGTGAATGTGGCCTGACACAAAATCATAAATTCACTTAAATCATTATGAGATTTTTTTGTGATTGATTATGCGTCACAATGTATTTAATGTGTGGCCCAAGACAACTCTTCTTCCAGTGTGGCCCAGAGACACCAAAAGGTTAGACATCCCTTAATTTAAAATGGACCAAACAGAATTTCTAGAAAGGAAAAACACAGTAACTAAAATAAAAAACTTGACAGATTTATCTGGCAGCAGACTGAAGACAGCAGAAAAAAGCGAAGTAAACTGGAAAAAAGATCTGAAGAATTATCCAGAATGCAGCACACAAGAAAACACAGTGATCAGGTCTAGTATAACTCTGATCAGAGTCTGATCAGAAAGAAAGGAAAGAGGGAACGGGCAAACACACTATTTCAAGAAATATTGGTTGGCTCAGCAAGGCTCAGGATATTTCCAAAACAGTGAGGGTTACCAATTCTGCCTGTGAATTAGAAGCAAAGTAAATAATATGAAATCCACATCATAATAAAGAAAATGAAACTCCAGAAAGCCAGAGATAAAGAGAAAAAACTTAAAACAATTAGGAAAGAAAAAAAGTACAGATTCTCTTCAAAAAAACAAAAGCTAAACCAGAGCGGACTCACCTGGCACAGAAGCCAGGAAGGAGTGGGACAGCATCACAGGTCTGAAAGAAAACAAACGCCGACCTAGAAGTCTGTATCCAGTTAACACAGTCTTTAAGAATGAAGACGAAGCACAAGAAAAAGGATAAAACTGCATCCATTTCTCGCAACATGTATCAGGTTAAACGCCAAGTAGTTTGAGATCCAAAAGTAAAACAAAAAAATCCAAGGACTAAAAAATGGAAAGAATTCTTAATAACCTAGGTCTATGTCTCAAAATCTGTAAGTAATAAAAAAGATGGATGCATTAAAAATACTTTTATAAAGAAAAAAAGAAAAGAAAAAATCCTAAGCAAATTAAATACAAATGGTCAATATACCAAAATATTTGTAATTGTGAAAAAAAAATCACAAGTTAATAATTATTTTTAAAAATGCAAAAATTTTTTGAATCCCAGTTGACATTCAGTACTATGCTAGTGCCTGGTGTGCAGCACAGCGGGTAGACAGTCACACACTTCACACAGCGGTGCCTCCAACACCTCCAGTGCAGCACACCCAGGTATCACAACACTACTGACTGTGTTCCCTGAGCTGTACTCGACATCCCTGTGACTACTTTTGTAACTGCTAATCTGTATTTCTTAATACATAACAAAACTACTATAAATTCAGACTGACAACTCAAGTTGACAATAAGGGAAGAAGGTAAAAATTATGAACAGACAATTAGAAATTCAAATGGCCTGAAGGGCACCAGCAGGAGCTGTTCTAAAACATGCCACTTTGGCAAAAGGATCATCGAACTAAAGGCAACTGAGGAACAGAAGACTTCGGAAAATCTCTAAAAACAGAGCGTAAGTTTTCCTTTTGTAAAGGAAATATACATTTATAAAGGAAATTTCCATTTGTAAAGTTGTCTCCCACTCCAGTACCAGGAAGAGGACAACTCTTAACTCTTCCCGATGGAGGAGGCAGACTTAAATCTGTATTGTGAATATACCTTACTGAAATAACCCATTTACGCATTTCCATACATACGTTTTCCGTAACCTACCCACCATCAAAAACCCAAAACGCCTTTTCCTTTGTTTAGCCTGCAATGGTACGTAAGCCCCCAAATTCTAATCACCTCCTTGAGTCACTCATCCCTGAGTTTCTCTCCTGCACACGTGTGCTGCAAGCGTTAACAAATTTTTTCTCTTGCTGCTCCGTTTTCGTCAATTTCCAGGGCCCCAGCCAGAAAACCTAGGAGGGTAAAGTAAAAGTGTTTTTCCTCCCCTATAGGCCCTTAAACATATGAAAACGATCAACTTGACTTAATAGAGAAATGCAAGTTATCCAACCTCAAAAAGCCCCTCCTTCCACATATGCCAGACGGGCAAACACTCCGAAGATGGATGATTCTCTGAGCAGGGCTGCTGGGCACAAGCTCTCAGAGCCCCTGCACAGCAAGGCTCAGCAACACCCAGGAGTGGCTTCCCTCGGCTCCAGCTATCTCACTGCTGGGGCCCTACTGTAAGGCTGACTAGTAAAAATGTGAAACAACATGGCATATGCACCAGGTCTCTCATTGTGCCGTATCTGCAACTACAAAAGGAACACAAGCCAAATGTCTGTCCATAGGAACAGGCTGACTATATCAGAGCACATCTACAAAATGGAAAAAAGAAATGAGAAGACATTTACGCAGCTATAAAATAAATGTGTTACGTCTATATAACTGTGATCATGTCTTACCATATGCTTAGCATACAGCATATGCTTAACTTTTTTTAAAAATGCCAAATTGTTTTCTAAATTAGTTGTACCATTTTATATTCTCCCGAGCAGAGCCCAGGTCCCAGATGCTCCCTGTGCTTGCTAACACTTGGTATAGTCAATTGTTTTTACTTTAGCCATTCTGACAGGAATGCACAGATTTAGTGGTATCACACTGTGGTGGTAATCTGCATTTCCTTTACAATACTGAACACCTTTTCTGTGCTTATTTGCCACAGACTCATCTATCTTTGATGAAGTATCTTCTCAAACCTCTTGACTATTTTTTAATTAAGGTGTCTGTCTCCTTACTGTTGAGGTCTGACAGTTCTTTACATATTTTAGATATGACTCTTTTATCATATATGATTTGCACATATTTCCTCCCAGTCTGGGACTTGTCTTTATATTATTCTCTTAACAATGTGTTTTGACAACAGATTTCTTAATTTTGACCAAGTTGAATATTTCCATTTTTTTTTCTCCTACAAAGTGTGCCTTTCATGTCTTATCTAAGAAATCTTAGATTTCTAAATAGCCCAAAGATAGTTCTCCTAAATTCTGAGGCACAAGCTTTATATTTTGTTTCACATCTAGATCTGTGATCCACTTTGAGTTCACTGTCACCCATGAAGAGACCTATGCATTAAAGTGAACTTTTGCATGTGGACAGCCACTAGCTGAAAAGACTCTTCTTTCCCCCAGTGAAGCCTTTATATCAAGCTTTATTTTCAAATGTTTAACTTTGTATTATTTATTCCTTTTGTCTTTATTGAGAATGTCTCAAAATAAAGCACATACCTTCTTCCTAATAATATCTAAAAGTATTAGTAATATAAGAAAGAAAAAGTAACAGCATTCCTAACAAGGTTGTATTTCTGACAAAGGACACCCTCGCCTAAAAGCTACAATACAGAGGAAGCCTGTGGGGATGTGGGTGACTGCAGAGGTAGTGACCACTCAGCTCCGGACACTGGCAGGGCTGTGAGTGTGAGCACAGGAACTTCGGGAGCTGGCTGGTGAGCCCTATGCTCTGACCACCTCTCACTTACAGACCACTAGTTTCTGTCCTCACTGTTTCACTGTAAAATGCAGTTAAGCACACACGCACACACACCACCATTAGCAAGCTGGCGCAATGGTGGTTTTTTGCTGTTGGTCAACACAACGAAGCACCTAAGTCTATAGTAGATAGCGCCATGTAAATGATGAAAGAGAGAGAACCAGAGTGAGTGAAGGAAGAACGCAGTACTTGTGAACACCAGCCTGGCATTCCGGAAGAGTCCAGTGGCCCCGAGAACACTGAAGCCGCCGCGGCTCTGCAACCCCGCTACGGAAACAATGTCTTACGTCAGCCCCATTTTCCTGCTACCTCACCTCTGCGGCTGCTCAGCTGATCACACAAAGTTGTCTCTTCCCTAGATTTTTTTTCTTAGAATATAAAAATAGCAGTAATAGAGTCACATTAATAATTTATGGTCAGATTATAAATGTGACAAAAGTATACTTAAACTGTTCAAAATGTTTATCAACCACCGTTTTCCTTCATTTTAAATAATATTACTTAAAATTGTAAAAATGTAGGGTTACTTGGAAGTTGTAGTCTTCACTAACCCCTTCTTTTAGAAAAAGAAAAACATGGGTTAACAACAAAATTGTCTCCAGACCTCGTCTGGAGGGACAGAGACGCCGTTAAGGGGCTGGCCTCGACCTGAGAAGGTGGGCAGCACCCCCAGGCCACCCTGTGACCCCTGCCCCTCACACTCCTCAGAACTCACCCAACCCAGCTCACCACAATGTGCAGACAGTTCTCCTCTGAAAAATTCTCTTAATACCACAGTCACATCAAGCCATCCCGCAGAAGGCCATAAAGGCCACTGTATCACTTAGCAAACATTTATTACGTGTTTAAAGCTCTCATTCTCCGCCAGGTCTGGTGCAGGATCAGAAATAACAGAACTTCCCCTCGCTGTTTCCACACACAAGTGTAGCTCAGTCTCCGGTACCTAGGGAGCCGCAAGATGCCTGACTCGTTAGTCTAAGTTGCATGTTTTGCACAATATTTGATTCTAAATCACTGATTAAAAACCTAAAAAAATGTTGAGGGCATATTCATTGTGTTTTCTTTTCTCTAGAAAACAGTATGTGTAATTTTAATCTCACCAAATAGGAGAAAGTTTCCGTATGAATCCCTGATGTTCCTCTTGATGGCGGACACTCACCCTGAGACCAGCCTTCTCAGACCACGGACTGCTGAGATGTGCTGACCCGCTGACCAAGAATTCTGCCCTTCAACCCAGAAAGGGGTTCAGAGTTCGGTTCTAGAAGACTAACCGCATACATCAACATGCCCCTCTGGGCGCCGTGTAGGCAAGTAAGTGCACAACAGAGAGAAGAAATCACTCGTAAGCAAACTGACGACTTCCCACAGAACACAGAAGCTGTGGGCCTGCCAACGTGCCTGCTGTGGCTCCAAGAAAGGGCACTGTCTGGGGCCCAGGCACCTGGGACTGTGGCGCTCCCACAGGAATGCCACTCGCCTTTGTGAATCTGTTTCATCTTCTACTGCGGGAGGAAGGTTATATAACCACCTTGCCACACAAACATTCTGCACGACCAGCCACCTCGGCTCCTGGCCAGTGCCGTTAAGCACCGCAACAATGCTCCAAGGAGCCACAGCCACAGAGAAGGCCTCCCCCACAATCTGGGTGCACCACCACATGCCTGAGTGCTGGGCTATTGGCCAGAACATGAAAATGGATTCTTCCCTTCTAAGTGTATCTCCAGGACAGAACCCTCTCCTCCTCTCCTAGGTCCTTCCACAGTGCAGAGGCTGCCAAGGTATTGTGTTTTCGGAGTGTAAGCACTCACAGATTTACTCGTTGGATCTTTACTACTTACAAAGTAGCTGGGTCTCTTAGAGGAGTCCCTGGAGAATGGGAAATACAAGTCAGTCACTGGCTGATCGTGTATTCACTACAAAAGCCAGAAGCTGTGGTTTCCACTGATATAAGCTCCCAATGAGCCTGTAAAAGAAAAAGGAAAAGGGAGCCAAACGTCGAGTACAGGCCAGGAGAGGACGTTCCCTTTGCTCCTGCTCCTCCTCCACATTCAAGTTCATCTGATAATCCTCCAGCAAATCTTCTGATCAATTCGTACACAAGCAAAAATAATTCACATCGCCTCCTAAGTGCTGTGATTACGTCATTATAACATGTAAGGGGTTACATAAATATTTTCCCTCTGCCAGTTCCTTCAAAATCCCCCTGGCCTTAAGGGGCTCTCAAAGCCTAGTTAAGCTGCAAAAGCTGTTGAGGAAATCTAACAACCTAATAATTAAACGTTTTCTTTTCTCTTCTTTCTTCTCTCTCAGTGGTAGGGGAAAGTGGAAATCTTCTTTGTTTTTTTACCTTTACTTATGATCAATGAACATCTACATGGCAATAATGGCACTTACTCTGTGCCAGGCCCTGTTCCAAGTACTCTATGGACTCATTCAGCTCTCACACCAGCTCTCTGGAATGGTGCTCTAACCCCCACTGCGGGCCCAAGAGGCGATCATCAGCAGAGACGGGTGTTCGCACATGGGCATCACTAGTCACTATCTCTTCTGCCTCTCTGAGCCACAAAGCCCGTGTGGCCATCCTTGTTGGGTCCCAACTCCAACAGCTGCAGGAGCAAAACAGAGTGGGAGATATCTATGTGAATGACCAAGATGATCACATATTAGAATAAAAAGCAAAAGAATACTTGAAGTCAAGGCTATTAAGACACCACTGGATATGAATATAATATACATTTTGACTAAACTGGAACAAAGGTGACATGAAGCCCCTAAGGCAAAGAAATAAAGCCATTAAAATTGACCCGTGACCCTGGCCAGGTAGCTCCGTTCACTGAGGTGTCATCTCGATACACCAAGGTTGCAGTTTCGATCCTCAGGTACATGCAAGAAGCAACCAACAAATGCATAAACAAGTAGAGCAACAAACCGATGCTTCTTTCTCACTTCCTTTCTCTAAAAGGAAGGAAGGAAGGAGGGAAGGAAGGAAGGAAGGAAGGGAGGAAGGAAGGAAGGAAGGAAGGAAGGAAGCAAGCTAGCTTTTAATATGGAGGGATTAAAACAATCTTGTAATTTTCACACTTTTACTACTGGACTATAATCACATATGGTATACATGAATGTCTAATGAGAATAGGCAAATTTTCATTTCTATACCAGCTGTTATTACTAGCGTTATTTATTTATCTTTTTATTTAAATTCAATGTATGATTTATAATTTTTAAAGTACACAACGATCTATTACTCTTTAGAAAATAATTCATCATACAATTCCTTCAACAAGGTCCTTTCATTGCTTGAAATGATTAAGTTTACAGATTCTGTAAAAGTCCTTCAGAAACACAGATGGTAAAGCAAACCTAAATCCGATACATACTTCAGCCTCAGACTACCTGTCAGTCATCCAAGAGAAATCTGGGAAAATTAATTTTGCAGTCACCACGCTCACACTCAACAGAACGCACAGACAAGGGTTCTCTGCACAGTCTAACAAGAAGCGAGCAAACAGCTCTCCAATTTAGCAGCTATCCTGATCTCAGATATTCATACTTATCAATAAACCATGACTTATATCCTAAAAACAAAGCCTGTAAATATTTCCCTTTACATTAAGTTTATAAACACATTCCACAGAACCTCTGTAAAAGCACAAAACCAATTGTGGGGTCTGATCAAAGACTCATGTACAAATCTGTTCACCTTAATTTCCTAGATTCTGTGATTTGATGCTAAAATTACTAGGTACTTTGAAAGGCGTAAACCAAGTGCTATGGCAGGGAGCTAAGGAAGTCCTGGGGGAAGGGCAAGGGGCCGTGTGGAGAAGGGGAGAGAAGATGCGGTCCTCCACCTGAAACTCAGCTCAAGGTCCTCCCAATACCAGCAGGGGTCTCGGTGGCTGAGATGGGCCACTGGGCTGAAGCGAGAAGGGCAAAACTGGGAAGCAAAATTCAAGTCTTTCAACGCCAGGATGAGTTTATGCTTTCTTTGGCCAACAGTGTGAGGTACCTCAAGTTTTAGAGTAAAATTAGTTTGGCATTCATCACATGCGGCATAAGTGTACCAAGGAGAGGACATAATCCCAGAGACGAAGTACAAAATGCTGGAGTAGCTCAGGGGGCAGGTAAGGGGAGTCTGAATTAACAGAGTGGCAGTAGAAACAAAAATGAATTCTAGCGTAAGAAATGGCTAATCTAAAATTGCAAACTGTCAAAGTATCTATCTCTTCAATTAATACAAAAAGTAAGCAGTGGCCTATAATGGCAACCACACAAGGGGAAACCCCAAAAATCTGGAATGTATTTATAAAAAATTGTGTTTTTATTCTTACATGTTTAAATTTCAGTCACCTTCAAAGTACTCTCCGTCTGATGCAATACACCTATTGAGACACTTTTTCCCCTGCTCAAAACACTTTTCAACTCATCAATTTTGATGCCTGTTAGTGTTTCTGCCATTTTTTGTTCTACCTCTTCCACATCAGCAAAACATTCCCTTTTCAGGACTTTTTTCATCTGGGGAAACAACAAAAAAAGGCCAGTCGGGGCGAGATGGGGTGAACAGGGTAGTGGAACATCATGCTGTTTTGGGTCAAAAATTGCTGAACACTCAGCACAGTGTGGGCAGGTGTGCTTGTAAATCACCCATCATGAAATGGGCAAATGGTTCAAAAAAGATTCACTGAAGCCTAACGCAGCCTCTCACAACAACACCAGCTGGCAAAC
>VMDR010018103.1:0-19482 GCA_007922815.1 Macrotus californicus | reverse complement strand
TATTACTGTTGTCCCATTTCCCCTCCTTTATTCCCCTCCGCCCTGCATACCCCCTCCCATCCGCTTTCCCCCTCTTTAGTTCCTGTCCATGGGTCATATATATAAGTTCATTGGCTTCTACATTTCCTATACTATCCTTAACCTCCCCCTGTCTATCTTCTACCTACCATTTATGCTTCTTATTCCCTGTACCTTTTCCACCCTCTCTCCTCACTCTCTCCCCTGATGATAACACTCCATGTGCTCTCCATTTCTGTGATTCTGTTCCTGTTCTAGTTGTTTGCTTTGTTTTTGTTTTAGGTTCGGTTGGTTTTCTTTTTTTTTCTTTTCTTTTTAATACATGAAAAAGAATTCTCTCTTTTCCCCTTTTGGGTGCATAACATGGCTATTTGACAGTCCCCTTGCTTCCGATGCCATTGCCCCAGAGTCTGTTCTTCAGAAACTTGGACCTCTTCCCCCACCCCTCCCAGAATCCCCAAACAAAACCAAAGCGAGCAGTCATCGCGCCTGCAGGTGGAAATAACATGCTCACCAGACTCATTACCGTTTCCATCACTGTCTGTCGTCCAGGGAAGTTGGGTGGGGGGGCCGCGGCACAAACGACTCGAGCTTCCCTTCGTGGAGAGGTCTGGATTGGCCCCCAGGTGCGTTCTCCGAGTCCACGCAATGGCCCTTCGTTGTCGGTTGGCACAGGAGTCGTCCATTGTCAGCGCGGCAGAGCTCCCAGTCCCGGGGTCGTTCGGAGGAGGAGGAAGGAAGAGAGGAGACGTGATGGCCGGCTTTCCCCACACAGTCCCCTTTCTGCTGCTGTGACTCGAGACAAGCCCGGACAACCGAACACTTCCCAGCCCTAGGTTCGGTTGTTAATAACTGAGTTTGTTGTCATTTTACTGTTCCTATTTTTGATCTTAGATAAGTCCCTTTATCATTTCAGATAATAAGGGCTTGGTGATGATGAACTCCTTGAAGTTGACCTTATCTGGGAAGCACTTTTTCTGCCCTTCCATTCTAAATGATAGCTTTGCTGGATAGAGTAATTGTGGATGTAGATCCTTGCCTTTCATGACTTGGAATACTTCTTGCCAGCAAGGTTTCTTTTGAGAAATCAGCTGACAGTCTTATGGGCACTCCTTTGCAGGCTACTGTCTCCTTTTCTCTTGCTGCTTTTAAGGTTCTCTCCTTATCTTTCATCTTGGGTAATGTAATTATGATGTGCCTTGGTGTGTTCCTCCTTGGGTCCAACTTCTTTGGGACTCTCTGGGCTTCCCAGACTCCCTGGAAGTCTATTTCCTTTGCCAGATTGGGGAAGTTCTCCTTCATTATTAGTTCAAATTTTCAATTTCTTTCTCTTCCTCTTCTTCTTCTCCTACCCCTATGATTCGGATGTTCGAACGTTTAAAGACATCTTAGAGGTTCCTAAGCCTCTCCTTATATTTTTGAATTCTTGTTTCTTCATTGTGTTCTGGTTGAACATTTCTTTCTTCCTTCTGGTCCACACCATTGATTTGAGTCCCAGTTTTCTTCCCATCACTGTTGGTTCTCTGTTCATTTTCTTTTGTTTCACTTAGCATAACCTTCATTTGTTCATCTAATTTGCAACCAAATTCAACCAATTCTGTGAGCATCCTGATTACCAGTGTTTTGAACTGTGCATCTGATAGGTTCGCTTAGTTGTATTTTTTTTCTGGAGCTTTGATCTGTTCTTTCATTTGGCCCATTTTTGTTGTCTTGGCGCACCTGTTATGTAGTGAGGGGCGGAGTCTTAGGTGTTCACCAGGGCGGGGCAGCCACGTTGCTGCGTTGTGATGCTGTTTGTGGGGGAGGGTCTTAGAGGGAACAATGCCACCCCCTCTGCTCTCTGCCGGTTTTCAGAGACTTTCCCCACTACCCACAGTCAAATTTGGTCCTTCTGGTGCTGATTCTTGGGTGGGTGGGCTTGTGTACACTCTAGGACCCTGTGGGTCTCTCCAACGAGCTCTCCTGTGAGGCTGGGAGTTTCTCCCACTGCTGCCGCCTCAACTCCCACAGGTGTTTTCAGTCAGAGGCTTTGAGGCTTTATTTCCCCACACTGGAACTCTGGGTTGTGGGTCTGTCTCACTCCCCAGTTGTTCCTCCCGGTTTATCTGCCCTGGAATGAAGGACCGCCCGGTCCGCCAGTCGCCACCTCACTGGGTCCACCAGCCACCACCTCACCGTGAGTCCTCTCAGCCCGGCTGCCCGTCTCTGCCCCTCCTACTGGTCTGGGTGAGTGTTTCTTCTTTAACTCTTTGGTTGTTGGACTTCCATACAGTTCGATTTTCTGTCAGTTCTGGTTGATTTTTTGTTTTTAAATTTGTTGCTGTTCTTTTTTTGGTTGTGCGAAGAGGCACAGTGTGCCTACCTACACCTCCATCTTGGCCGGAAGTCTTGTAAATGAACATTTTAAAAACCACTTAAGTCACAGCAGATGGTATTGAACCTGTACTCACAATTAACTGTCCTAAAGCTGAACGAGGAAGATCACGTCACTGAGTAAAACCCAGTGTGTTGTGGCAGGAGCAGGTTTCCTGCCGGAAACTGCTGGGTTGGCATGAGAACAGGAAACCATGATGCAGCCTCATTTTGTGAGGCTCCTGCCAACCAGAGCACAGCATGTTCAATAGACTAAGGCCCCTGGCTTTTGACAGTACATCCCTGGAAACCTCGTACTGCTTATAATGAGTTGCACAAAGATTTGGACCTTTTTATAAAACAGTTTTCCACACTCTTAAAATATACATCATTTTTGGCCCTATAATAAAATTCACTATAAGCAAACTCCCCTGAAGAAATTCTAGTGCAGATAATTTATCTTTAATGTTATGGAAAGGAAAGCTCTCTAGGACAGAACAGTGCTATCAAGTATGGAGCCAACAAGCCACATAGAACTGTTAGCCCTTGAAATTACCCAGTTGCATTTGTGATGCGCTGTGAGTGTGAAATATATTCCAGATTTTGAAGAGTTAGTATAAAAAAAAGTAAAATATCTCAATAACTTTTTATATTGATTACTTTTTAAATGATAGTACTTAGGATATATTGTGTTAAACATTAAACTTCTAATGTGGCCACTAGGAAATTTTAAATTATGTCTATGGCTTACATTGTAGTACTGCTGGCCAGTAGTGTTCTGCACCAGCCTCCTCACCTGAATTGAAAACAGAGAACTTAGTACCTTTACAAGATTTTTAGGTTTGGGCAGAAACATCTCTTTTCATCATTTGTAGTTACGAAAGGAAATGTGAATATCTTTTGGAATACGATTTTCTATACTGCTGCCAAGATACATGCTTTTCTCATTTTGCTTTTTTGTCCTCTTGATTCAAGCATTTTTACAGTGTGGGGGAGGGGCTGTTCTATTTTTCCTGAAATAGAGAGTAATGTGGATGTATTATAATGTGGGACATCTCTCTCTGTATCCAGCCCCTTGTTTCCTTACTGTCCTATAAAGTTGATGTCCCCTGTTGCATTTACCCAAATCTGTGAACTAAGTCATGTGGCACTTTTGTGTTTTTCCTTTTGTTAAAGAGGGCGTTTAATGAAACACAGGTACCATCTATAATCTGCAGAACAGTGATGAATATTAATAAGATTTTGTCCTAGATTTCCTGAAATGTTAATACTCTGTATCTGTAAAGCCCATCTGAGCTCATAAGAATATGTGGATAATCTGCTTTTTTAAATTTTCTTTCTGATCTCACTGCCAAAGATGAAAACAAAATGTGAGTATTAAGGGAACATATCTTCCTTTCCCTGCCTGGGGTGTTTAACCATTTTCTTTTTGCTACTCTTAGCAAAACAGTTTTGGGGGGAAACCTGTGTTAATTGTATTAAGTTAATTGATGATGACAGTACTGGGTTAAGTGGAAGAATATTGGGGGGGATTATTTTGTTTGGGACCCTTCCCTGAAATAAGAGAGTGACTTTACTACAGCCTTTGCAAGCCGAGAGATGCCAGTCATCTCTTCCTGTAGCTACTGTGCACGCAGTTTTGGGCTCATTATTTGTCGTTCTAATGACCTACCATACCTATGTAGGATTTTGCCTTTGGGGCTGGGCGGAACAACTTGTCTGAGATACATTATAGACAAACATTTTTAACACTAATTTGATTTAGTGTACTGATATCCCATCTATTAAGTTGGGTTAATACTTTTATCTACTTTTCTCCCTGTCAATCATTTTATGTCATGTACTAATAACATGACTAGGTTGAAATGCTGATCCTGGGCCCTGGGCCCACAGCTAGGCTCAAAGATGACTCTCAGATCAATAGCTGGGGCAAAAAGACCAGCAACTTGGCATTGATTCTGTTATCCCACCAGACCAAGCCTTTTCTCTCCCTGTCTTTGGTGGTAAACCACTCTTAGATAATCTTCTCCTAGCCGCATCCCACCCAACTAGCACAGTGGGGAGCAAGAGCCTTGGCAGCAGCAATACCTCCCCTCCCCAGACTAGCAGCCAGAAGGAAGGACTCCGGCTGCAGCTTCCCTTACTGCACTGGTTTACACGCCTAATAAGTATACTACGTCCCAGTCATAGACAAGAAACTAAATAGGGACAGGTTTCCCATCCTAGTGTTAAGGCGACTAGGCAAGCAGAACTTTAACAGTTACATATTTAGAGATAAAATGACTCCTGCATTCTGACTTGGGGACAGTTTCCAGGAACCGCCCTCCTGCCCCACCCTATCATTGACCCCTTCAGGAACCAGGGTGCCTCTAAGTGAGACCATTCCAGAGAGACCTAGTTCTCTAGGGAGAGCTTTACAGGCACCCCAAAACATAAAGAGTTACATCTGCAGGTAGGATGGACAGATGCTACTGGAATCAGACAGATGAGCAGGCAAAACGATAGGGGATTTGGGTGGCAGTAGTTTCTACCAAACAGATGATGGTCTTCCTAAAAATGGGTCATTTTAAGCAGAGAATGGATTTTAAGTGTTGGTGAAGATCTGTTTTCTCCAATGTTTTCATCATTACTGAAAATTTTTATTAATCATTCTCATTGAAGATGGCCTTTTACTGAGTAGTACTTTTGATACTGGCATGGCTCCCAGAGTGAGGGAGGGACCATGGGAAACCCTGGAGGCCACGCGGCACCTGACAACAGATTTCTCCATCCTCAGTCGAAGATGCACAGGAAGCGTTGCCCCAAGTATGTGCGAGGCTAGCAAATGTGACATCCTATCCCCTTCCAGTCCCTGACTAAAGGTGGGACCAGGGGACACAGTGGCACATGTACTGTAAAGGTCATCATTGCAGCAGGGGAAGATGCTGTCTGGTCAGTCTAGCCTGGGAATAGGACAGGGTTGGCTGGGGAGGCTGGACCCTCTCCAAGCACTCAGAAGTTTGGGTGGTGAGATTTAAACCAAGGGAAGGGAGAAACATGTGCTTCTCTGGGATCCACCATGTGGCTGTGTGGGCCAGAACTTTGTGGGACTGGTGGGCACAGGACCCAAAGCCAGCATGACAGAGCTTCTGCATGGCCAGCCACAGTGGTTGGAAGTGGCCCCAGGTCCCAGTGTGTAGGAAGAGGCAGGGGCATAGCAGTGCCAGCCCCAAACAGACTTCAGGAAGGAGCCTGAAGCTGGATAGTGGCAGGGAAAGAAGCTGAGGTGCTTGGATGGTCCTGCTGCAGCTGCTGCAGTTCCCAAAGGGTGGTATTTTTAAATGGGAGAAGGAACTCTGGTGCAGCCTTGGACTCTGAGGCAGAAGCCTGCCATTCTTCCAGATTGTGCAGTTTTCCAATAAAAGACCTCTTTTTCACCAAACCTCTGCCTCCGAATTTGCCTAAGGGTGACAGCAGAGAGCCGAACCCCACTTTCTGTTCAGTAACATTTTCAATATATGAGGCCTGTCCAGAAGGCATACAGCCATGTAATATGAAAAATAGAGACATTTATCAAAGAAGATATAAGAAACATTGTACATAGGACAATGACACCTCAGTCTCCTTCAAAGCAAGAGACAGTTCTCCAAATTGCCATCAGCTACCCATCATATTCTCCTGAATCTCATCAACAGTCTAAAATATCTTCCCTTTCAAAGATGATTTTCATTTTGGTTAAAGCCAGAAGTCATAGGGTGGCAAATCTGGGCTGTAGGGGGACTGAGTCACCTGGCTGATTTGATGTTTCATCAGAAACTTTGCACCAGACACGACGCATGAGCAGGCACATTGTTGTCATGAAGCTGCCCATCGCCAGTTGCCCATAGCTGCGGCCTTCTGAGTCATTTGAATAGTTTCTGTGGAGAAACGTTCAAGCTTAATGCAAAATTTGATGCAGATTCATTGCTCTACTTGCTCAGTCATTTCAAATGTGATGGCCACACGGTGCACATGCTCACTCAATGGCATCTATTGCCCCCACTGACTAGTATAGTGAAGTCATCATTGTTCACACATGCGCATTCCAGTCCACTCTTCTTGGCCGCCAGGTTACATCAGTGTCGCACAAACTGCTCTTGTTATATTAATAATGGCTGGACTTTTTATGGACAGACCTCATACATATTATTTTAATTTACATTCGTTTTTTTTTTTGCTGATTGGAACAGCATCCTTTGCAGGCTTGTGGTAGATACAGGAATCACCAAATAAGCTGTCCAGCCAACGCCCAAAAACTCTGCTGCTAAGTCATTTTTTTGTGTGTGCCCTGGTTTGTATCTTTTACCTGGTGAACAATAAACCCTTTATTACCTGGAGAGATTAAGCCCTTCCCTATTTTGCTAAGGGCCTAATCTCCATTCACCAGTTAAGCCCAAATATGATATAAAAACCAGATCCATGATCTCTTGCCTTGTAGTAAGACAATTCTGTGGGATTTGTTGATACCAGGTATTGGTATTTACATTTGCATGATGGTGATGAAAGAGTAGTGTCTTTTGTGAGCATAAATATTTACTGTTTAGTATCTCAGAAGCTGCTTTTTGGGTGTTATTTTATACTGTTTGGTCTTGGTCAGCTTTGTATTACTTGTATGTTCTCTTTTTACTTAGAACAAATTTGTTGTATAAAAGCTGACTTTACAGTCAAATGAAATGCATAACTTATTCGTATATGTTCATTGGCCTACCTGATAATTAAATACATGGCCATGTACTGAAAAGTGTAGTGTTTTGTTTTTTTTTATTATATCACTAGTAACTTGCATCCCTTATGTCTCTTTTGCTGGCAATTACCAGTTGTTAAGTATGGGTGTGTTGTATCAGTCTGTGACCAGTCAGGAGAGAAATACCGCATGGTGATTTGAACAGGAAATTAAGCATAAAGAATTATTAAACTCCAACAAAATAGTATCAGATATATTTTACCCTGAAACTGAGGAAGAATTCCCAAGGAAGGACTAACTTGGAAGGGAGGCCAGGCCCTTGGAGAAGTGATGGTAGCAGTTGCTGCATGGCAGAGGTTCGCTGGTGTCCCTGGGTGGGCCTGCTCTAGCCACTGGCAGCAGGAAGCAACCCTCTGGAGTGCAGGCAGCGGCCAGTGGAGCCTAGGCCTAGAGTGTGTGCTTGCAGAGTGAGTCAAGATGTCAGTGCAGACAGGAAACCTGAAAGATGTGTTGTCCATGCCAAGCAGTTTGCGGCAAGGTTATCACCAGACCACACCACAGCTGCAAGGTCCTCAAGGAACCATGTGCTCTGGGACCCCCAAGTTGAGGCAGCACCATCAGACCCACAATGAAGACTGACTGTTTAGTAGCCCCACAGAAGAGCCCCTTTCTCCTACAGTGTTCCTCCAGAACCCCCAACGGAGAAAGCTTAAAATCATGCCCACTGTCAAGGAAAGATGCTTAAAGGAGTTCTGAACATGTGCTAGAGGGTAAATGTGGAGCTAAGACACCATAAATTGATAACTCACATGTATCATAAAAGGATTCTCCTAGTAACTTCTCATCTGGAATTAGCCAAGGATTATCAGTGTTTTGTGAAGTATAGATAATTTAAATGAAATTTTGCTTTACAAACAGTACAGATGCCTTGCTTTCATGTGTTCAAACTTCATAGTGAGAGCTAGCAAATCAGTTAACTAAGCTGGTGAGTGTCTTGTCACAAATATAAATGTCACAGAAAGATGCAAAGCTTGTTCTTGTCATCTTTGTGGTTCTTGGTTTTATAAAGGTGTTGAAATTTTATTTAAAGGAAGCATGATGCTAAAATATATATTTAAAGCTTCTAGAAATGAGTCCATGTAGTCAGTTATTCAAAGGCTATGGTCCAAACTATTTTTAGAGCATCAGTTTTAGCCTAGCAGTAAATTTCTCTTTAATTCCAGAACAATAAATACCAAGAACCCAATACTTTTTCAAATTATGTTTTATTGATTATGCTATTACAGTTGTCCCAATCTTTCTCCATTTCCCCCCCTCCATTCAGCACCTCCCATACCCTCAGGCAATCCCCACACCATTGATCGTGCCCATGGTCCATGTGTATAAGTTCTTTGGCTACTTCATTTCCTATACTGTGCTTTACATCCCCATGGCTATTCTGTAACCACATAATTGTACTTATTAATCCCCTCACCTCTTCACCCATTTCCCAACATCCCCCTCCCAGCTTGCAACCATCAAAATGCTCTCCATATGCATGATTCTGTCTCTGTTCTTGTTTGCTTAGTTTGTTTTCTAGATTCGTGTGTTAATAGATATGTATTTTTTGTCATTTTATTGTTCATAGTTTAGATCCTTTTCTTTTTCTTAAATAAGCCCCTTTAACATTTCATACAGTAATGGTTTGGTGATGATAAATGCCTTTAGTTTTTTCTTGTCTGGGAAGCTCTTTATCTGCCCTTTGATTCTAGATAGCTTTGCTGGGTTGAGCAGTCTTGGCTGTAGGGCTCTGGTTTTTATGACTATGAATATTTCATGCCAATCCCTTCTAGCCTGCAAGGTTTCCTTGGAGAAATCAGCTGATAGTCTTATGGGAACTCCCCTGTAGATAACTAACTACTTTTCTCTTGCTGCTTTTAAGAGTCTCTGCTTATCTTTAACTTTGGCATTTTAATTATGATGTGTCTTGGAGTGGGCCTCTTTGCATTCATCCTGTTTGGGACTCTCTGTGCTTCCTGGACTTGCATATCTATTTCCTCCACTAAATTAGGGAAGTTTTCTTTCATTATTTTTTCAGGTAGATTTCCACTTTCACACTCTTTCTCTTCTTCTGGCAGCCATATGCTATGAACATTGGAATGCTTGAAGTTGTATCAGAGGCTGCTCATGCTGTCCTTGTTTTATCTTCTTTTATTCTCTTTTCCTTGTTCTGATTGGTTGTTTTTTGCTTCCTTATGTTCCAAATCCTTGATTCGATTTTCAGCTTCATCCAGTCTACTGTTGTTCCCCTGTAAATTGTTCTTTATTTCAATTAGTGTAGCCTTCATTTCTGACTGGATCTGTTTTATGATGCTGAGGTCCTCACTAAGTTCCTTGAGCATCCTTATAACCAGTGTTTTGAACTATGCATCTGAATCTGATAGATTGCTTATCTCCATTTTGTTTAGCTCTTTTTCTGGATTTTGATCTGTTCTTTCATTTGGGCCATGTTTCTTTGTCTCCTCATTTTGACAGCCTCTCTGTGTTTGTTTCTATGTATTAGGTAGAGCTGCTTTGACTCTGTGTCTTGGTAGTGTAGCCTAATGTAGTAGGTGTCCTGTAGGGTCCAGTGGCACAGCCTCCCCTCTCACCCAGGCTGGGTACTTAAGGTGGGCTGACTACACCCTCCTCTTATAGTTGAGCCTTGGTAGCTGTTGACAAGTCAATGGGAGGGACTTACACAGACCAGTCAGCTGCAAGGACTGGCTGTGACCACTGACCACCAACTTCCATCCTCTGTGGAGGATCAGCTGTGCAGGGGCAGGATGGTGGTACTCCCATGTGGTCTCTAGCTGTCCAGTGGATGTGCAAGCTCTGAGTTTTCCTGGGTGGTGCAGGCCAAGGTCAGTCCCAACTGTGTTCTGCCCTGGGCCACACTGCCTGAACTATAAAGCAATCTGAGATGGCTGCTACTTTTACTGGGCTTAGAGGTTCCCAGGCAAAGCCAAGCTGTGAATCTAGGTTGGCTGCTGCTAGTGCTGGGCCTGGGGCCACTTAGAAAGAGGTATGGGGGATGAGGACTTACTGAGGTCAGCTGTTGCTTATTTAATAGGATTTAGGATGTTGTGAAGCATGAGACAAGACCAGCCAGTCTCATGGAAAAGTCACAATTAACAGTTTGGGTGGGCCCATAAGTTGGGTGGATTGTAGTCTCAGGGGATCCAGGAAGGGGCAAACAGCATCAGCCAAGTTGATGGAGTCTCAGATATGGCACCACCCTACCAGCTCTGTGGTTCTGTTGGGGGAGGGCTCAGAAAAGGGACAGTGGCCTCTGCCTGCCTTTCTGTCTAGGAGAAAGTTGTCCCCCAGTTCTCACCTTGACGCCAGACACTTCAGTTCCTTTCTGCCACTGGTGCCTTTCAAGCTGCTACCCAGTGCTGGAGCTCAGAGGGAGTGAGTCTAAGTCTGTGTGTCAGTTCTTTTTTAAAAAATTTTTAATTTTTATTTTTTTAATATATTTTCTTGATTATGCATTACTGTACCGTTGTCCCATTCCCCTTCCCCCCGCCCCCCCTCCCCCCCACTTATTCCCCTCCACCCTGGGTTTCTTTAAGAGGAACTTGGGACTCCAGTAGTTTCTTCCACTGACTTATTCCCTGCTGTTTTTTGGAGCTAAAAGAAGTTATCTTCCTGGCATGGAACCCTGGGCTGGTGAGAGTAGTGTGTGGCTGGACTCTTTGCTCTTGAGA
Source organism: Macrotus californicus (assembly GCA_007922815.1). Classification (NCBI taxonomy): domain Eukaryota; kingdom Metazoa; phylum Chordata; class Mammalia; order Chiroptera; family Phyllostomidae; genus Macrotus; species Macrotus californicus. The sequence continues at coordinate 8,682 of VMDR010018103.1, read as the reverse complement.
TATCCCTCTGAAATTTTTACCTATCACATGTGGATGTGGGACCAGCCCATTCCACGTCTCCACCCCTCCTACCAGTCTGGAGGGATGTGGTTTCTTTAATTTCATAGTTGTCAGACTTCCATTCAACTCGATTTCTGGCAGTTCTAAGTGATGGTTCTATATTTCAGTTGTAATTTTGATGTGGTCTTGTGAGGAGGTGAGCCATGTTTGTCTATGCCGCCGTCTTAACTGGAAGTCCCTGATATTATAAAGTGCTTAGCTATTAGCTCTAAAGTTTAAATTCTCAGTAAAGTTTGACCTATTCACTCACCCTAAAAGATATTACCTCTAATGGAAAACAAGGCAGGTTAATAGGAATTGGCAGGTACCAAATACAATCAAACCCAATGATCCTGTGCCTTCTCAGACTCACAGTCTTGGGCAGAAAGTGATTATTAAGTGGGTTGGTAGATGGAGAGACAGATGATCCTGCCAGATATCCTTCCTTTATTAACTTTTAAGTGAGCCTCAAGTGAAAGAAAAATGAATTTTACTGAGAAAGTAATTACCTTCAAAAGATGGCTAGTCCAGGATACTCCCATATCCTCTCATCTTGCTGCTGGAATGCTGGGTTTTCCCATCTTCTTTTCTGATATTCTCATCAGTATTTGAGGGTTTTGTGTGAATTTACAACAGGTTTACAAAGTCAAGAGTAACTTATTCAGACCACCAGCATCATTCTGAACACTGTTGGGAATATAAAAGTAACTTCCAGTTTGGCTCTCTCATGGGAGTTGACAGTGTTGATGTCACTGTGGTGCCACCATCCCCAAGCCCACGTGTAGATCTGGTTTCTGTGGCAGTGAGGACCTGCATAGAGAGCCTCCACACTTTGTTCATTGTTAGGTTCCATGGCATGGATTTTACAGGTGTCTGTGAATCAGTAGTAACATTGTTGTTAGTTCTGGGAATTAATTATCCTTACTCCACAAGCCCAGACTTTGTCACCTGTTAACAGGTATGCCAGGGAGGTTTGGGTCTATATATTATTTTACAAAAGTATTAGTTCACTACACATTCTAATTTCTCCAGGAGCCCAATGGAAGCGTCACTGCTAGCTTATAACGAAAAGAGAAAAAAATCAGATACTCACTTTTATTATGTAACTACCCACTTTTTCCACTTTGATTGCTATCCTTTTATATACACAATTTAAAAAAAAAAAAAAAAGCTAGCATAGCCAATTTAGTCACTAATATAACCATGGGGTTGTTTCTGTGTCCAAGGAAAAATCCTGGTTTCCTGGGCTCCTTATTAATTTTAGCTCCAAAGTCAGAAAACAATACAAATAGCTGTTAGAAACCTGACCGAGTTCTGCCCGTTTAGCAGTCACTAGACAGAGCACTCGAAGTGCGCTAACTGCTGTTCAGCATTTTTCTTGGGTAGAGCAAGTGGGCGGATGATAAAAACAGCATGTTCTCTTGTCTTACAATAACCTTGACTGTAGTCAAAGTTCTTTGCCTAACAATAGCTTTGGTTCTATTCAAAGCTGTCAGAAAATGACTGTATAAATATTCAATGTAAGATTTAGAAGCTTTCATTTTTATTTGTGTGTGTGTGTATAGGCATAACAGTGACTTGTTTCAGTGTTTAATTCTACCAAATCTTAGCTCTAAAAAAGGAGAGGCAAGGACTATCTTTAAACAGGATGTTCTTTCCAGTTACACCATTTAATTCTTGGCCTAGCCTGCGAAATGGGACCTACAGCAGCCATGAGAAGTAAAATGTAATAATTCTAAGGTCAGTTACAAGAAGAATCACAGGGAAAGGGCGGCAAGTGGAACCACAGAAGTGGTAGCAATGCCACAGTGTAAATAAGGACACACGCACAAAGAAGGCAATTCTAGCAGAAAGAAAAAGTGGAAAGAAACTGATCGTTTTTGTGGAAGTGTGTCATGTGTCTGGAAGTCAAGGCAGTTTAGCCATATGGAGAACTTCACGAAATCAGAAAGGGGCAGTACTGGAGAGCAATGTTTCAACCTTTCTGGACCCTTCTAAATTCTCCCATTTGGCATTCTTGTTTCAGAGTCAGTATACCATAAATAAATTTACATTTACAAGTGGTCGAATTCCAGAATGTAGAAGGAGCAAATGTTAGTGGCTAGTGAACTTGAGACTCTTTCCAGAACTCTAAATGAACTCCTCCACTTTGAAATCCAAATCAACTCACAGAAGCCTCCCCAAAACGTACGGATCCAGAGGGAGGGAAAGCTGCAACGGTGCTGTCCAAGGGAAACGTCCGTTTGAGTGTCAGTGCGACTGGGTGCATCTGTCATGAGCATTCTGACAGACAATCAAAGTCCGGGTCGTTCCACTGCTTATGTGAAAATAGAACAAAAATAAAATTTAAAAGCATTCAGGTACATCATTTACTATTATTTTGAACTTTGCACAGAACACTAGGGTTAGAATGGAACAAAGGAAATGGCAATGTTCTGTGATTATTATACACACAACAGTGAAAGATATATGTTATATACAAGAGGTGAAAATATACATTTATATAACGAATCTACATTATATGTATTTTTTTTCCTGGATAATCTTTAAAAAAAACCGGAAAACGGCCCCGAACCCTTTGATAACAGGACTTGGGTGGTGGCGACACCTAGAGGCCTGACAGCCACGTGCAAGTGAACAGAATGGCCTTCGTGTTGCATTTTAACTGTAAGCATAGCAGTTAAAGAAACCTGTGAAGTTATCTGTGAAAAGGAAATCTACATTTGAAAAAGAAGTCTCTTTCAGTATCCAGTTACATACGTTCAATTGGAAATGAAGGCCTAAGGAAGGGGAAGTATTTTTATTTGAAGTATTTTTTAGAATGCTATCTAAGTGGGTCAGGAAATCTGGGTTCTCAATGGAGGTAGGTGGTCCTGTCTTCTGGGGCGGGGAGGGGGCGCAGGGAGAGTGGGGAGGCCTCGTGGAGAACAGAAGCTGATCACAAGAGGTGTTGTGTTTGCCTCTACTTTATTGCAATTCTCATTCTCAAAGCGTCCTAGAGAATTTTAAGTAACCTGCAGTGGACCAGATGAGATCTCCCACAGCACCAACCATGGAGACTTGCACCAGTGGCCTGACTGTACGTTTTGGCAGATACAGCACGTAACCCTCCGCAGGCCTGACCCAGCTAGACCTGCAGAACGCAGGGGGCTAAACACCTGTGGGTGTGAAAGGTGCCTTGGCCAGGTATCAGAGCATCACCTGCAGCTTCCCTTGCAGCTCAAAGAGAAAGAGGAGATAGGAAAAACACAAGGACAGAGAAAATAAGCCCAGAAACATGTTCTATTCGTGGATTCTGAAAAAACAATTGAGCACTGTATTAGTTTCCTATGAATATATCTTATAGTTCAGGAAGGCAGAAGTTCAAAATGGGTCTTGGGGTAAAATCAGGTTGTTGGCAGGGATGCATTCTTTTTTGTTGGCTTTAGGAGAAAATTCCTTTCCTTGCCTCTTCCACCTTTTAGAGGCTGCCTGCCTGCCTGCCTTAGCTCAAGGCCACATCAGTTGACCTCTGCTTTCACCTCACACTTCCTCTGTCTCTGACACTTTTATTGTTCTTTCTTCTTAAAAGGATCCTTGTGATTACATTGGGCCCACCCAGATAATAATCTAGGATAAACTTTCCAGTTAAAGATCATTAATCCTGTCTGCGAAGTCCTCTTTGCCAGTGTGAAGCAACACTATCACAGATTCAGGGGATTAGGAGGTGGCATCTTTGGGAGAATTCTGCCTACCAGAGGCACCCTATAAGTCAACACTATGTCAGACAGGCACAGCAGGTATGTCAGCAGGCATAGAGGTCCCTGCCTCTAAATGGGTGAGGATGAGGGTCATGCAAATAAATCAGATTTTCAAGCACTACAAATGGTGGTAATTTTAGGAAACTCAGTAAGAAGCTAGCTCAGCTGAGGCAATCAGTTTAGGCTTCCTCATTCAGGTAACATTTGACATAATTCTGAAAGATCAAGAAGAGTTAGCTACAGGAGCAAGAAGAGGAGTTTTAAGCAGAGCACATAGCATATGCAAAAGTACAGAAATGTGTAAAACGGCTCAGCAATTTCCACGATTAATATGTTGCATTGTCTTGCTGGAAGTAGTGGGAGATGAGCCTGAACCTAATGGCTCAACTACATTATGAGCTTCTCCTTCCTACGATAATATCTGTCCTGGGCTTAAAAAAAGCAGAGGTTGATCCCTCACATAAACATTTCTTCCCAGTGGTGTAGGAAATTGTGTTCAACCCTGGTCAAACAGCCAAATGCATTTTAATCCACCTTTTTATTAGCCACTTCTAATGATAAAAGAAAAGCGAGCTGTAAAGCTAGAATGAAGATAAGCACTTGATAATCCAATGAAAATATTAAAAGATAATATCTGGAGAAAGATATTTTTTTTTCATAAGGCTCTTAATATAGTTCTGTTCTCTCACCACTGGCTTCATAAAATTTTAGTGAGATTTTCATTAAGAAAAAAAGATTACCATGGTAAAGACTCAAAGGTGAATTGTTAAGAAATGGGAAACAAATGTGATGTTATTGAACCATTTCACACAAAGAGCTTGTAACACACGTATTTCCCTGCTATTAGAGAAATTTTATTTGATTTTTACCTTTTGAATATGGAGTAATCCCCAGCTGGTGCTTACTTTACTGACTGACAAAAGCTATGAGACGTGGGCTAGAAACTGGGAGGGTCTCTGGATGCAGGAGCAGGGAAGGTTCAGAGTGACGGATGCATCGCAGGAGTTCCTTGGGCAATGTCAGGAGTTGCAGCTGTCATGTTAAGCAGGGTGCAGACTGTAAGGCTCCCTGTTTAACATTTGGACATGAACGAGGAATTCTTGATACTCAAAAGTGTGGTCCAAGGAGCAGCAGCAAAATCATGTTTAATAAGCTCCCAGGTGATTCGGAGTCAGACTGAGGTTTGAGAAGCAGTGCTGTAGATATCAGAAGGCATTAAAGGATTTAAAGCAAGTGTGTCAAAGAATGATATTTGCATTTTTAGAAAATCACAGGGTTAGTAGTGAGAGGAGATGATGGGGTGTGGGCAAGGGTGATGTGGGTAAGAATGGAGGCCGAGAGACCAATTCTCTAGTTAAAGCAGAGATAGAGGGCTTAAACTAGGGTCATGGCAATAGAAATGCCTTATTAGCTGTTGGGGGGGGAGAGGTGACACCCACCCTTTCTGTCTCAGTTGATAGATGTAGTTAACGAAAATGCAGGAGATGATGAGGCTGCTTGTTTGCACTGTGAGTTTGAGGTGCTGGTGAAACACAGGTGGTTAAATTTACCAGTGCACAACACAGTGGCTGCGATAAGATACCCCAGGAAGAAGAGAAAATGAAGGACCACTCTGAGAAGTAGGAAAACCAGTGGAAAGTATTGTGTGGAAAGCTGAGAGGGAGAAGAGTTTCAGAGAAAGGTCTGGTGAAATAACTACTAGAACACATCCTTTGGCCTTGATACTCTGGAAGCCTGGAGTAAGTTCCTTAATTATTTACATGCAAAAAATATATAAGAAAGAATTGCTGAAAGTGGGAGAGAGTGAATACAAATGGAATAAGACCAGAAAATGCATGTAGAAAGTTACTGAAGAAAAAACAGTTACGTTGGGGCAAGTGGGCTTATAGCAGCAGACATGGTTTTAAAAACTCACGGAAGCAGACAAGCCACTAGAATAGAAGAATGCTTCAGCAGAAATCTTATAAAAGCCAACTGCAGCATGGGGAGCTCAGCAAACAAGAAGGAAAAATGAGAAACAGAGATCAGAGGTAGAAGAGGCTCTGAGATTTTTACAGAAGGAAAACAGAGAAGAAAATTGGACCTAAGTGATAGAGACAGGTGACTCTCTTTTGAAAACTTGGATCCTTAAGATCATCCTCAGTTCTGTGCTGTCGCACTAAGAACAAGTGTATGGAGTTCATCCTGCTATTGTCTGACATGACTAATAGCTTCGCAGTGGCTGTTCCTGCCACACAACGTGTTGGGAGCTCTCCAAGCACTCGGCCGCCGATCACCTTTCCACACTTCACTCCTAGGTGCGTTAGAGACGGGGTGGGCTTCACCAAGTTCTTGTAGTGCCTCAGTGCTTGACAGCCCTTGAGCTACAGGGAGAGGTTCTTCATCACGGTAATTTATTTTTTAGTGTCTTCAAAAGTTGAATGCTTCCAGGCATCTGTTCCACTTGGGGAGAAAAGCCCGCAGGGAGGCTTCCTTGCCAGTGCATGGCAAAACCTCACAGACACGTGGGTGACTGGCCCTGTCTAATTTTGCCTTCCCCTATTTTCGAATAATGCACTGAAACTTGATTTGAAGCTGTCCTTTTGTTCTCATAATTTTTGTGTTCTTTTATAAAAAGTAATTATAACTAAATATGTGGGACTTGGAAGAGTCTTTTTTTTACTCAGTCATTACATGCAATAATTCCCTACTCTAAACAAAACATCATAAATCCAAAAAGTTTTTAAATTGCCTGCTAAGTGGTTTAACTCAGTTATTGGCCCTACAGGGAGACCTCCCAGATACGGTTTTCATTCATATAACACTATTTGTTTACTGTCGTTTCCCCTGGTTTTTAAGTCTTCTTCCTTGTGCTGAATCTAGCTCCCATAGTGCTCCATACCAGTGCTCCTCACTGGGTACCTGGTGTCAGTTATGAGCTCACATGACCCATACCTGTGGCCAACTATAGCCCAAGGATGACTTTGTCTGGCAGGCCAGTGGGACCAACCCCATTGAATTGTTAAATTCAAGCAATGGTAACAATACTGATTTGAGAACTCAACGTAAGGCCTTGGGCTTGGCTGCATCTGGAGACTCCAGCCATGTTGCCAGGGGTCTAATCTCTCCAGCTTTCTTCCTGAGCCTTATCTGGCTTCATTCCACAGAGAGTATCTTTCAAGCTAAAAGAAGAAACAGCTCCAGGTTCTCATGGACCCTATGTCAAATGCCAGGAAACTTTGGCCAGTCTGGATCACATGTCCACCCTAAAGGAGAGTCTACCAGAACCTCACAGAGTAGTGAAGGGTAGTTCCCCTCCAGAAAAGTCAGAGGGCTATTGTCAGATGACAGAAGTGATGCTGATCAGATGAAAATTACAGATGTCTACTACATCCCAAATAATGAGTGAAATTAGCCATTTGTAGATTTCTGAAAAATGATCAGAAGCCGCAATAAGTCCTTGTGAAAAGCAGAACTTCATTTAAGGCAGGGTCAGGGACGTGAGAGTACAGAAGAAGGTCGTAGCCTAACTGAGCGCGATAGGATATCAGAAGTCACGTGAAAAGAAGTCCTTGCAGAGAAGGGGAGACAGAGCAGAAATCTATCAGTGAGCCCAGAAGGGACCGGACAGGGTGATGTGTTTGCTATTGCTGAGCAAACACATTGAGCACCTGCTATATTCTAAACCAGCGACTTTCGAACTTCTTAACCATGAGCCATGTGGACAAATACACCACATTTCAAAACCCAATACACACACACACACACACACACACACACACACACACACATTATATAACTATAATAAAGCTACATTATTTACTCTTCAATGTACAGAGCTCCCTGACATTTTTAATTCAGTGTACTTCATTTCTAAAATTCCTGTGTCTTAGTTTGGCAGAGATTTCATAAGAAAGTATCACAGATTACATGACTAGAATGAAAGAAATTTTCTCACAAATAAAATAAATTTCCTGAAGGCCAGAAGTCTGAGATCAAGGTGTCAGCAGGGTTGGTTTCTTCAGAGACCTCTCTGCTTGCAGGTGTCCGTCTTCTCCCTGTATCTTCATATAGTCTTTGTGCATTCCTGTGTCCAAGTTTCCTCTTCTTCTAAGGACAACCACCCCAGTGGGCCCATCTTAAGTTAATAATCTCTTTAACAGCCCTATCTCCAAAAAACCTTTTGAAGTACTGGGGATTGGGACTTCAGTAGATGAATTTTGGAGGACACAATTCAGTCCATGGCATTCTCATTTTTACCCAGTAACTTAATTTCACAGCCCATTATTGGGTAGTGACATGCAGTTCATAAACACTCTTCTAGGCAAAACGGAATACCTTGAGTCAGATCATTCTAGTCTCTTGAATTCCACATTCTATCTGGTTGGGCAGAACCCCCCTAAGACAGGTCCACAGTCAGCCACCTCAGCGGCTACATCTGCTGTGCAGAGAGCTCTGCCTGGGGTGGGCTGTGACTGGTTTGCCATCTCCTGGTTCCACCTCTGGGCTCCCTATTTGTATTCAAAATAGTACTTGAAGTTTGCTGTATTAACCTTCCCGTTCTTGATTTCCTGCTTTAAAATAAACACTTCTCTTGGAGCAATTCAATTTTAAGCAGAGAAGAGGGAGACATTTAATAATCAAGAATAATCATTACCTAAAATGACTTCTCTTTTTTCATTTAAATGTATATTCCCTGGACAGTATCTCAACTCAAAATATGTTAGGTTTTTTAGAAAAAAAGTGTTTTATGCATAGCCCTCTAATTAGGGTTCAGGAAGCGGTGCTCTCAGCAGACAAGCAAACATATCCCTTTATAGTGACATTGCAATATTGTTGAATTTATGGAGTTGGGGAAAGTACCAGAATAACTATTCACCACTTATTAGTATTCACTGCAGAACTGACCTAAACTTCATGGTTT